>APFE031266936.1:150822-205995 GCA_000404065.3 Pinus taeda | reverse complement strand
CATGTTAGATCTTTCAGGTTCCTTGCTAGGTGTTTGCATTTTCTTTCCTCGGGGCATCAGTTACCGATAATAATGCTATACTATGCCCTTTGAATTCCTTCAAAATAATTTTTCAAACCAAGCTTAAGCAAAAATTTAAAAAAATCTACACACCTTTTTTAACTTTGTAGGAGCTCGATATTGCCTCTGATGTATCTCTGTAATTTCAGATCTTCCAGTTCTAAAATTGCAACTTGCGGTAACCCTCTACGTCCTCTTTCCAATGCCACCAGTCTGATTGAATTTATATTCTCCAAGAAAGAGTTATGCACAATCTCCCAAGATGACCTGATTATATACCTTTTCAGAAGAGAGAACTTGTATGAAGTGCCACGTGTCACTGTTTCGACCCTGGGATCTGAAAAATATACACAGGGAACTACAGTTCATCCTATTTCTGTAACTTCTTACGAAATTTCAATCCAATGCTCAAAACAAAAGTTATGACTATTTTCCCCAGGTCACCTGTTTGGAATGTAATTCAGGAGTCTGCAAAAAGACCGACTTCCTCAGATCATATCTCTGCAAATATTGCGCGAAAAGCTCTAAAATTCGGATCCGAGGTTCAGCACGATTTCTTCTCAAATGGGTTTTTTTTTGTAGCATCTAAAACGTCGCAAAACAAAAATTATAGCACAAATTCCATGATGACCTGTTTAGAGCAGCGAAACCCTAGAATTCAAAGCTTTGATACCAAATGTTATGAAACCAGCTCACAAAAAGATAGAAAAGATAGAGTAACGCCTTAGAATTCAGCCTCTTCGAGGGGGCAACCTCCTTTACATTACATAAATGAAAAATTCTTGGATGATTCAAATGACAAAACCTCCTTTCTATATATAGGAGTATAAGGAGTCACAATATAACCAAGCCAACTTAACAATAATAATATAAAGGCATAAAAATAAAAATAGAGGGATTCTATGGGGCACAGTAATAACAATATGGGGACAATAGGGGCACAACAATATTAATAAGGGATACAACTACAATAGTAATGGGGTAATCACTAGTATTATAGGGACCTAACATTGTTTTACGCAGAATCTACTATTTGTGACACTTAGAGAAATTAAAGACAATATGTTGTTTTACACAGAAACTACTATCTGTAACTTAGAAGAATTGCAGAAGTAGGAACTTCAAGTATAGGAGAGCTCTTTTAAGGAATTTTAACTTCATTTACATAAGCAAATAAAGACCATACTTAAAAGAAGAAAACATATGTTGACACATAACAGAGAAGTCACAAAATCATACCCAACAATGTGTGGAAAACTTCTAATTCTTTCATTAATCAACAATTTTATCAAGAATACAGTGGCCTAGTCTCCAGGTTCTTCAAAATTCGAACCCTTTTTCTGTAAATTTTCCTCTTTTTATACATTATGAGACAGTTGGTAATCACCAAAACTATCAAACCGCTTAACTATCTCCTAACTGTCTAAAGTAAAAATTATTGCAGAATATTACAATGGAGGGTAAAAGATACCTCATTCTCCTCAAGAAAACAAAATTACAAGAGTGACAGAAATTAGAAGGTGATGGCTGCTTGTCATTTGAATGTGTGGCTTGAGTATGTGGGTTGAGTGTTATTCTGTGAGTTGTAACCCTATAGATGTCCTGATAATAATTAAACTATTTTAACACAACAAACTGCATCTTTACAAAACTCCGTGCGTGGACTTGGACCCACATATGTATAGGAAATGTTTTGATTGGCTGAAACACTAAGAAACCTGACCGATCACTATTCCTTTGAAGTTTTGGTCATCCGCCTCTAACTTTGGTTATTTTGCTAAAACAACGAAATTGGTTAATTTACGCAGAACATAGCTTACCATAGAACTGAAAAGGATTTAGACTCTGGTTCATAAACTTGTCACGTTCACCTGAGCTGTGCGCGATCACCATCCGATCAACCATTCAATGGACGGTCTGATCCTTTGAAACTCAATTAAACTTTAAACCTGTCGAACAAAACCTTATCGCGTCTGTTTTTTGAACAACCCTTTGACTTCCCCACAGACCCGATAAGAAATAAAACTGCCAGTTAAATATTTCTCGGGTCTGATTTTAAAAATAAAACCCGATTACTTTTCGACGCGATATCTGTTGGATCTCGTCCCTTTCAATGAACAGCTACAATTGATCCGAACTTCAATAGATTAAACTTCATTTCATACATCATCGCATCCGATTTCTGAAATAAACCTCGTTCTAGTTGACTACATGACTACTTTCGGATCTATGGCTTGTTGATCGGATGGACCTGATCTTCTCGCGGGTTTCACACATTCAAAAGTCATCAATAAAATAAAATAAGTTATTTCTTTCACATTTACTCTTTTCCTCTTATTTCCTCTATAGCATAATATTTGATTTTTTCCATTTTTGTAATAAAATTGAAAATAAAAATAAAATGACAATGGATGCTACAACAGTAACCATAAGGGAGCTCTCTCAATCTATGATTTTGATGTCTACTCTTCATCAAGTGCAGCCCATGATTTTGTGGTCTTCTCATTTGAATCTTCTTCTTCTGGATGTGGTCCTTCAATGATATCAAGAGAATCTCTTTTTTGCAATACTCTTTCTGAGATATATTGAATACCATTGATCTCAAAAGGAGATGTTTGGAAGTGTTGTACCTTAGCATTGTAAGTGGGTTGAGTTACTTCAATGTGTGGGTTTGGAAATGGCGGTATAGGTAGTTGAGTGGGAGTGGATATTTGAGATGGATGTGGTTGGGGTTGTGGTTGTGGTGGAGATGAATGGTAGGGATAACATGGAGTTTGGTATGGAGGAAATTGAGGAAAATACTGAGGATATTGTGGATGGCCCCCATAGGTTCCTTGCCAACCTTGTTGCCAAGATTGGTTTTGGGGTTGAGATGGCCAATGTTGCCAAGGAAAGGGTGTGTTCAAATTACTTTGAGATGGATGTTCATAAGCTTGAAATTGTGAATTAGGTTCTTGCATCATGTTAGGTTGAATAGGCTACCATGGTCCTCTTGGAGCTACATAACATTGTTGCATTGGAAATTGACTTGCTCCATTGTCCTCTTGGTGAACTTCCTTCAACCTTGGTAATGAGGAGCAACACCTAACATCATGTGATTCTGCATGGACAACACAAACATATTCTTTTTGTTCATTTTGTATTCTTAACATTTCTACTTGTTCAGTTAGATTGCTAAGAATTTATGTTTTAAAGTCATCAAACAAATTTCCAAGTTTAGCTTGATTTACCGATCTTGATTTGATTGACTTACTCTTGCCTTTCCTCTTGATATGTGTCTGCATGTTTCACAAATTTCTTCAAATGTTGATTGGTATACATCACCTCTACTCATGAGATCAAGAATATCAATCCAGTCATCCCTAATTCTTCTAAGTAAGAGGGTTTTTAGTGTGTCGGATCCTAAATGATGTAGTTTTCCCCTCTTAACATTGTACATGAACCTCTCTATTAGATCCTCAAGACTCTCATATTCTCTTTGATTCATTCTAAATATTTCTTCTTTAAGATCATGATCTTTATATTTTTCTAGAAATATCTTTTGCATATCATTCCATGATCTTATTGAATTAGTCCCTAAACTCATGAATCATCTAAGAGCTCTATCCTTCAATGTTGCCAGAAACAATCTCAGTTTTTGAGTTTTTAATAAGTAACCATAAGATCTACAAACAATTTCAAACTCAAAGATAAAGGTTTCCAGATCCTCTGACCTTAGACCATGAAATTTTGGAAGAAAAGATGGAGGGATGTTCTTCATGTGCACATTGATATCAGTATCTTGAATGGGAAATCCAGGAGGATCTTCCTCATGGTCATCATCTCCATCCATTTCTTATACATTCTTTGCCATCTTCTTCTTCTACCTGCAAAAGTGAATGGTGATGTGGCTCTTACTACACCACGTGATCAAATGGGGGGGGTGGGTTGGTGTTGGAGAAATTTTGTTTTTGTTTTTATGATTGAATGAAAACTATAATGCAATGCATTTTTCTACTTTTGAAATTAAATATGCCTAATGCAAATATTTTTTTGTTTTTGCAAAATGTAAAAAGAAATGAATCAACTAGGGAAGAAAACAATGCATACTTTGACACCTTCCCAGAAACGACACCAAAAAGTGATGAGCCTCGGTATTGCAGCACGAATGTTGCAACTCCCAAGGCTACCGACTTTAATTATCAACCAGGGATTCGTACAAACTTAAGAGTTATTGGCACTATATGTGCAACATACAATGTGTCATTCCTTTGTTGTCATGATTTAATGGAGTGCATGTACTGAAGTCAAATCTTAAGCTAATTGCAGAAAATGAAATGTTCGAAATGGAACCTTAACCTATTGCAAGAAAGAAAGTACAAGGAAAGAGACTGAAATAAAATGCTAAAACACACCATTTTCTAACTAACTGCTAAGAATCTATGCTTCAAAATAGTTCTAAGTTAACATGTATGCAATCCTACTATCCTAAGCATGTAGATTTAAACCATCAAACCTTCTACTGTTGTGCATATAAATGAATAAAATATTTTTTTTTTCTTTTTGTCTTTTTTCATGTGAGAGTGTGAAATCTAATCTCTTTTGGTGATGTGGCAGGTGGCTTGGAGATGATGGTGAATGGTCATAAGGCTTGGGATGCGAGTACAGACCCTTTTCTAGCTTCCTAGAGGCTTTTTCCTCAATTTGGCCCCAAAACAGGCTTTCCTACAGGATGCTACAGTGATTTCCTACAGGATGTACATATTTACTATAATTCATTGAATGACCAAGAAACTCAAATCCAAATTGGATGGGACAAATTTTGTTATTAACTAGGATGTCTTAGGTCCCCATTCCAAGTGGAATCACTCAAAAATATCTCTATTAACCCATGCAAAAAAATAAAAAACATTACTAGTCAAAAATCTAAAAATTTGAGAACTAGTGAGCTAGTAAATCTAAACAATGCCTAACCAAATCAATTGAAAATGCAATGGGGTGATTTTTGTTATTAACTAGAATTTTTTTTAATCTAATGAAAGTGGAATAAATTCGATTGAAACTCGTTAGCATGCTCTAAAAAATAGTAGAAATTTATTGTTCTTTGCTAAAAAGGAGGTCCAACAATCTAGATTTGGTAATAAGAAGACTAATCCAAGCAGCTCAATGATTACTATGAACTTCCAAAGCTTTTCCAAGGATGAAATAATGCTTGTGATCCCGCAAAAGAACTTACATCAACCATTTAACTCAATCCTACAACAAGAAATCATTAATACTAAATGCAGAAATAGAAAGAAATAAAAACAAGAGATGCATATGAATAAGAAGTGAAAAGAAGGAAAGAAAGTGATACGAAAGGGATCTAAGGCTCCTAGGATGGCCAAGCCCAAGGAAACTCAGAGACCTATGGAGGAGAACAAGATTTATAAGCTGAACATGACACCAATCTTCATTATTTTCATCAATAGAATTACATCCCTACAAGAAAATACAATGGCGCTGCAAAAATACAAGCTCTCTCCACAATAACACTAATGAAAAATCTATCTCTAGAGGAAAATTCGACTTGGTACTTATACAAAATGATTAGGAATCATTCCCCATGAATGGAGGAAGTTTTCCCCACCAAAGTCCCTTAATTACTGGATCTGGACCCTTGATTAGTGGAACACATTCCTAGATTTTCTCAATCATTGGAGTTCCACAATCTGTGCCATAATTCCATAATATCTTGTTGATTTATTATTTATTATTGATCCTCTTGTAGTATGGAACAAGTCCCTAAATTATCTCCTCCTCCAAATCTTCATAATCTTCCTAATATTCTCATAATATTCCATAAAAATAAATAATATTATGCGCAAATATCCAATTATTCATAAACCTTCCTAATGAATATATTAAATTTAGAAATAAATTATCTAATGCAAGAAGAGAGGTTTAATATGTTGAAGGATGGTTAGATGGACCTTAATTTATGTTTAATTTATAGGCATGGGCCTTAATTTATGTCTAATTTAGAGGCCCATCATAAAGAATTTCCTCCTAAAAGAGGTATCCAACATTAGATCCAATTGCAGCAAGATCGTCCTCTTCCAAACATTGGTATGTACAAGATCTCAGTCATGGAGAATGCATAAATCAAAAGACAAATCCAAGAGTCGCTTGACAAAGGGGTCATCATACAAGAACATCACCATGTAGGTCACAATTTGTTTTAGTACCAAAGAAAGATGATACATGGTGCATGTGTGTATATTTTAGAGCCTTGAACAAGATTACGGTAAAGAATCATTACCTCTTCCTCGAATTGATGATTTTCTTGATCAATTGAAAGATGATGTGTATTTCACTAAGTTGGACTTGAGAAGTGGTTATCATCAGATTAGGATTATTGAAGGAGACACATGCAAGACAAGTTTCAAAACAAAGCAAGGTTTGTTAGAATGGTTGGTTATGCCATTTGGGCTTTGTAATGCTCTTGCAACATTCATACGAGTTATGAATGATGTTTTAAGGCATTTTCTTGATGATTTTGTAATTGTCTACTTATATGACATATTGATATTCAACAAATCTCATGAAAAGCATGTCAAACATGTGAAACAAGTCTTAAATGTCTTGAAGAAAGAAAATTTGTTTTAAAGATGTCTAAATGTGAGTTTGGAAATATCTCATTAGTTTATTTGGGATATATTGTTGGATGGGGTGAATTGAAGATAGATCCCTCAAAGGTAAAAGTCATTATAGATTGGCCCAAGCCCAATAATGTAATTGATGTTAGAAGATTTTTGGGAGAAGCCCAATATTGGAAAACATTTATTTCTAACTTTTCTTCAATTGTAGCTCCATTACATGCCTTGACAAGCATTAAACAAGTTTTTGAATGGGGAGGCAAGCAACAAAAAGCTTTTGATGCATTGAAGGAGAGAATCAATACAACTCCAGTTCTTGCACTTCCTGATTTAAGACAACCATTTGAGATAACAAAAAAATGAAAGTAACTATGCCATGAGAGCGTTCTTGATGCAACATGGTAAGCCCATATCTTACCATTCTGAAAAATTTAATGGTGCAGTAGTTAACTATCCTACATATGACAAGGAATTGTATTCATTGGTGTAAAGTGTGAAGAAGTGGAAACACTATATGATGGGAAAGGAAACTACCATTCACACTGATTATCAACCATTGCAATAATTGCAATCACAAACTAAGCTACAACAAGTGAGGGACTTCAAATGGATTGGTTTATTGCAGCAATTCCACTTGGTGATAAGGTATAAGAAAGGTATCTATAACAAGGTTGCTGACATGATTTCTACACCAATTTTTAGTGCTTCAGTTATTCTTAAGCATAATTCTATCATACATGAGAGCTATGTTTAACAATATGCTTTAGATGATGACTTTAAAGATGTATATGTAACTTTGTGTCAAGGAAACCAAGTAGAGGAATTGGATCACCATGTGCATGATAAAATTTTGTATCATCTTGGAAAGCTATGCATTCCATAGGGTGAAAGAGTCCACATCATAAGGGAAGCACATACTTCTTCTTGTTCCATTTCGGTGTAGGCAAGATGGTGGCACAATCACAAAGGTATTGTTATTGGCCTAGAATGAATGAAAGTGTATCACGATATGTAAAAGGATGTTATTTATGTGCTACAAGTAAGCCTAGCAATAGAAAGTTAGGATTGTATACTCCACTTCCAGTTCCTTCTCGTCCTTGGGAAAGTGTTTCTTGTTAGGATATTCCAATACATAGAAAATAATTAAGTATAACTTGGTCTAGTGTATAGTTAGGCAAAGTGTGTCTCTTTAGTATGTACTTTTTGTAACTTACAATTCGACGGTCATGATATGTTCTAGACATGAAGTGATCCAACGGTTCATTCTCTCCTTGGTATTACTGACACTTGATTCGTGGCTTAACACCCAATTGGTCCATGACCTCTATTTAAAGAGCATGGAGGGTCATTTGTAAGGTGACTGTTCATGAGAGAATCTTATGTAAATTTTCTTTCTTTTACATTAATAAATTTCTTGAAGTGGTTGCGTTGGCTCAGGCTGTGGATTGTTTCCCTCTTTGAGGCTTTTAACCACATCAAGAATACTGGTATACTAATATGTGATCTGTTTTTGGCGGTGTCCTTTGGTGTTCTATCTAAGGAACTTACCCTATAAATTCCTACATTTCTATGGACTTTGTAGGAGGACTGCCTATGTCTAAAAAAAATCATGATTATCTTTATGTTGTGGTGGATCGTTTAAACAAGATGTGTATTTTGATGCCTTGTAAGAAGTAGGTTGCAGATGAACATACTGCACAAATGTTCTTTCAACACATATGGGTACATTTTGGGTTACCTAAATTCATTATTGCCGATCAAGATCCTTGATTTGTTGGGAACTTTTGGTCAAGCTTATGGGAATTCATGGACACCAAGTTGAAAAAGAGCACAACATTCCATCCACAAATCGATGGTCAGACAGAAGTGGTGAACAGAATGGTAGTACATCTTCTTCATGGTTATTGCAGCAAACAACTTAAGCTTTGGGATGAACACTTACACCACATTCAACATGCTTATAACTGGGCAAGGCATTCATCAACTCTAACATCTCCATTTGAGGCATGTTTTGGTTACTTACCAAAATATCCTTTAAATTTTGTCTGTGGGAAGGATGTTGCTATTGATGGTCATAGTGACATTGATAAGGCTAAGAGATTCATTGAGAGATTTCAATTGGTGCATCAGATGGTTCAAGAACAGTTGGAAAAGAGCCAAGCCAAATATAATATAAGGCATGATAAGCATCGTGTTGACCACAGTTTCCAAGTTGGAGATGAATTTTAGCTTTACATCAGCAAAGAGAGGCTTAAAGGAGAAGGTAAAAAGCTGAAACTAATAAGGTATGGACCTTTCAAGATTCTAGAAAAGATTGGTAACAATGCCTTCTGTCTAGATTTGCCTCCTTGTATGCAATTGTTAATGTTGAGAATTTGAGATTATATGAGCCTCCTTTGATTGATGATCAATGAGAGCATGTTTAGATTCCTTCAATAGAATATTTCTCGCCATATTTTCTTGAATAATTGCAATAGGATACAATCCTTGATAAAAGGAAAAGAACTTAAAAATGAGGGAATGTGGAGTAGATTTGTGTTGGTCTCAAAGGCACAAATCCAAGTAAAGCTCAATGGATTGAGGTTGGAAGGGTGAGTGAACTGTACCCTCATCTATTTTTTGACTGAAAGTAGTATTTTGGAGTTCCAAAAGCTTCCAATGGGGAGGAGTGATCCAAGGGATTAGTTTAGTGCTCAAAATTCAAAGTGTTCAAAAATTCTTGAAACATATACCAGTCCGTAGATCTCAACAACCTAAATCTAATGCAACTGTTTGACTCAAAAATGATATCGTATGCTCCCGATACCATGTTCTGATCGAATTGCCAAACAACTAAAATTTTAAAAGTTGGGTTGCAGGTACACCAAGTCAACAGTCTGTACATTGACTAGGCAGGTGACTGGACAGTTGATTGTGCACAATTCGGGCCAATGGTTGGTTGACATGTGACCTTTTTGTGATTGGCTCAGAAATTATTTTTTTATTAATATTTGGCTAACTGTGTATTTGAAGGACCAATGTGGGAGAACCATGTGGGCCAATTGGAGGCTGCCACATGACATCCATGGATTGGTGAAATTTTTGTTAAGGGACTGGGCCAAGCTTCCCATTGGAGTCGAACCTGTGACCTAGCACCAAGCAACCACAAGCCATACCACTACGCCACCACGATGCCACTCAATAAGTTATGTCAGCAGATTTTATTTAAAGATCAACGATGGCGCATTTGGAGGTAGGGTCGGGGATAAGCCCCAGCCTTGGTCACCGCACCCATGAGGATCCAGGGGCAGGCTTGTGGGCCAAGGCTTAGCCCCAGCCCTGTGATCATCGCCCATGACACCATGCACTAGAAGCCTTTACACAGAACCGTGGGCGGAGAAGTAAAGGAGCCAGCCCCGGGGTCACATGACCCTGTATGTGACCAGGTGTGCGAAGGAGAGAGGGGGACAACCCCGGGCCATATGACCATCACACAACCACATGGCCAACAGAAAGGAGCATGCCTGATGGTTATGCACCTAGCACGGAAAATAAGCGAAGTGGCTCGGTTTTATGGGGTGCATTATGAACACGTTACAGTCTGTTGGGTGTCAAATAATGGAGGTAGGTGGCTAGCCCTAACCCATGGGCATGTACCCCCATACGACCTTAATTTTCAAAAAATTGGGCGTCAGAGGACAGTTTAACTCTTCGACAATTTCACCTATCGGGTGGAATTGTAGGCCAGTTTGTGCGCCGGTTCCGGGTTTGGGACGCTCAAGCCAGGTTCAGGTCGAATTGGAGGATGATTAGCTATGGAATTTGGGACAAAACTAGGAACATGCATAACTTTCTCAATCTCTGGCCAAAGGAGGTGCATAAAGAACCCATATGGTGGTTTTTGACAGTTCTAGATCCATTGGATACATTTGTTTTGCATTTTGAGCACTACAAATTTATGTAAACATATATTTTTTAGAATAATGAAAGAGGCCCTGCATTGGAAGTTGGTCTAGGAGATGTAGCCCAAGAGAGGGGTGAACTCCTTTATCATGTTTTGTTGTTATATGTTTCTGAAATGGTTTATTGTCTATGTTTGGTTGTTAATTGTGTTTAAAAAAAATCACTTGTTTGTGTGTTTAGTAACTTGATCCATTAGCCAAAACACATATAAAATTTCACTTGCAATTTGTATGTCACCTTCAATTTTCAATTACAGATCACTTGAGCTTTCCCTACATGTGACTGGGGCTTCTAGCCTCTCCCACAAGCCTTTGTGTGTGTGTCCGAGGCCTAGACTCAGTAAAGACATGACTCCTTCATCCTTGAACCTCTGCCAGCTATTCCATCAACATCCTCTGCCATTGTACACTCCTCCAAGCCAATGAGATAGGTACACAAATTATGAATGGTCAAGTAATAAGCCTATGAAAGGCTAGACCTATTCTTCCAACCTTAAGACCAAGATCAACACCTCCAGCTCCTCAAGCATCACCTCAACATCTCTAACACCTGCAATAAAATCTCCATCACCTGTAGTATCATCTCTTTCCTCTGTAGCTACAACGTCAAATCAAGAAACTTCCTCCATCATTGGTGGAAGCACCTCCCACACAAGCAACCACATCTCACACATGTAGCAACATATGAAATATCTCCAAAACATGCAAAGACATATGCAAGATCTAGACTAGCACTCCAACCACTTGTAGCAACAACATCTCCATGCTACAACAAAACATCAACACCCGTTGCAATAATCCACTCCTGTAGCAGAAACATCTCCAAGATACAACACAACATCATGATAAACTCTTCATCCTCCTACAGCAACCAAATCTCTAACCAAAACATGCGGATCCATCTCCAAGTCAGCAACCATAACTCATCACAACTACTAGGTCTAGTCATAAGTCTGTTGACATCAATGCCAACTAAACAAGACCATCACCGAACATGCATCGCCATACACATGAAAATCAACACCAAGAGCTTGTTCACATCAATGCCAACACTACACTACCAAAAAAAGACTCATGTTTTCATGTTTTCCAAAAAATTTCCTTTAGGGCCTCAAGACGGCTACGAAAGTTCAGGACCCAGACAAACTACTAAAAATAGTAAACTGTGCTAGTGGGTGGCCACCAATATCCACCTAGATCACTTCTCCCCCTTTAGAAATGAATGGTCCCCATTGCGTTGAATGCCTCCATCAGATGGGGAAACTTCTACCAAACTTGGTCCCTAGTGAGCCACTTCCCTTGGTGTAGGAGTTGGCCAACTTTGACAACCCGATATAGTTGGATATTCTATTGGTGAGTGTTCTTGATCTGAATGTCCATGATCTTATCTGTTGTGGACTGTTCCATGTAATTTGGGTTTAGCTCTATTGGTGTGATTTGTTTTGCAATGTATGATGTGTCCAGTAATGGTGGAGAGTATGGCCAAAGGTGCTCCACATTGAACACTGGGTGCGGGCTAGGGAATGGGAGAATGTTAAGATCAAAAGAATTTTATCCCACAACCTTAGTGAGGGTGTAAGACCCATATCAAAGTGGCCTAAGATTCTTATGGTCTCTAAGGCATTATTTCTTCAAATGCAACCAAACTTTATCGCCCACCTAAAACTTGTGTGGCACCCAATGTTGATCATGTCGCTGCTTGTACTTGGAATTGGATTTCTTCAAGCTGTTGTGAACCTTCTTGAAGATGTGTTGGATGAATTCAATAAATTTGGTTTCTTTATCAACCTCATACTATACATGTGTGTATTATATCTGTGTAGTCGCATGAGGCATGGCAACATCAATTAGACATAATGGTTGAAATCCTAGACCCACCTAAAAGGGACTGTGACCAATCAAGCTATGGAGAGGTCTATTATAGCCATGTTGCACATAGGGAAGGCTCTCATCTCGGGTTCGTGGATGCTTGGAGTTGAAAATGTGGAGTATGTGCACAATCATCCTATTGACGACCTCAGTTTGGCCATCAGTCTGGGGATGGAATGCAGTAGACTTGGTGAGCTTGGTGTCCAATAGTGACCAGAGGCTTGACCAAAATGTGCTTAGGAAACTACTATCCCAATCTTACAAAATGGTATGCGGGATCCCAAAATGTACCCTCACTCGTTCAAACAAAAGTTTAGCAGTGTCTTCTGATGTGATACTCTTCTTGCAGGCCGCTAATATAGCCATCTTAGAAAATATATTCATGACCACAAATACATATTCATTACCATGCTTGGTAGAAGGGACATCAAATATATAGTCCATGGAGATGGATTCCCAGGGCTGGCTGGAAGTAGGCAGAGGAGTGTACAGACCTTGCTTCATGATTCTTGGCTTGGAAATGGCACAGGTAGTGCAAGATCTGATATATTTTACAACATCCTATCGAAGTTTTGGCCAATAAAAGTACTTTTGGAGTATGACCATAGTTTTCTTCAAACCAAAGTGTCCTACGTCCCGACTATAATATGCCTCTGAAATCAACTTGGAACACTCACTTGAAGGAACATAAAGGTGGCCTAGGTGGCACAATACTATGTCCTAGAGGTGGAAACTGAGAAATTTCTTGCCATCCACTAGCATCTGATATGTGGTGGAAAACTTTAGATCATTTTTGTATAGTTGCAATGATCCAGAGGTATCGTGGAAATAAGAGTTGAGAACAATAGTCAGTGCTGCAACTAGGAGCCGATTGAGGCAAACTTCAACATGATTGTTGCTTCCCTTTTTGTATTTAATGTTTAAGTGGAATTGTTGCAGATATGTAGACCACTTCTGATGGTGATCATTCTGCAACTTCCCTTATGTCTATATAAACTAAAGAGGTTGGTGATTGGTGTGGATGACCATCTTCTTCCTCATAATGTAATGTTTCCATTTCTGAAAAGCCTGGATGATAAAATGCATCTCTTTATCATAGGTGGGGTACTTCCAAATTGTATCATATAGTGTCTCACTATGATAGGCCACTGGATTCCCATGATGGGCGAGGACTACACCAATAGCATAGTCAAAGGCATATGTCTTAATTTTAAATGGTTGTTGTAGGTCTGAAAATGTGAGTACAAGTGCAGAGAAAAGATGGTTCTTTAATTCAACGAACGTCTTTTGTTGGGAATCAGACCAGGAAAATTTTTATTTCTCTTCACCCTTGGTAATATGACTCAAAGACCAAGTGATATGTGAGAATCCCAACACAAACCTCTGATAAAAAATTGCGAGGCCCAAAAAGCTGTGAATCTTTGTTAGAGTGGTCGGTGCTGGCCAATCCCGAATGACTTGGATCTTAGTCGGATCCACATGCACACCTTGGTCATATATGATGTAACTCGACTTGACTCATGACAAACGTGAATTTCTCCAAGTTGGCACAAAGTTTGTGTTGGCGTAGGGTTTGAAGGACCTACTGAATGTGTTGCATGTGCTCCTCCCAACTCTTGTTGAATATGATGATTTCATCTAGATAAACAACCACGAGCAAGTTGGTTAAAGGTCACAAGATGTCATCCATCAACCTCATAAAAGTAGCAGGGGAATTTTTCAACCCGAAGGGCATGAACAACCATTCAAAAATCCCTTCCTTGGATTTGAAGGAAATCTTCCACACATCTTTGGGCTCTATTGGAACCTGGTGACATCCAGAGTTCAAATCAATCTTGCTAAAATAATTGGCCCCCTTGATCTAGTCCAAAAGGTCATCAATCCGTGGGATTGGATACCTATTCCTGGTAATGATTTTTTTTAGTTCCCAATAATCAATGCAAAGCCTCCAGGTCCCATCCTTCTTCTGTACAAGTATAATCAAGCTCCCATATAGTGAGGAACTTGGTTTGATGTGCCCTTTTTGCAGTAACTTCTGGATCTACCATTTGATCTTTTCATTTTATAGAATGCAGTGACAATATACTGGCCCATTGAGTAGAGGTTCTCCGGGAGTCAGATTGATCAAATGTTGGACCTGATAGTGCAAGGGTACCCCTGTCGGTGAGGAGATGTTGTCCCTGTATTCTTCCACGACCTTATCCACCTGCTTCTACTGCATGGAGGAACCCTTCCCAGGGGCCATGGATGTGGCCACGATCTTCCCCTTACTTTGATAGTTAATTAAAAAGAAAACAAATTTCTCAGTCTGGGAAATTATCTTATTGCATTTCTTATTAGAGATCAAAGAGATGGCGATAGGCAGGGCTACCTCCAGTATCCTGTATAACTTATTTCCCAAATTAATAATAACTCTTCCTGTGTGAGGCTTAGACTCATACACAACATAACTCTTCCACAAGTATGGCTATCCTAATAATACATTTAAAACGTCAAGATGAGAAACATCACATAGTACCTTGTCCATGAAGGGCTTGATGTTGTAGGGAAGGTGACATTGTTGGTGGACGCAAAGATCTCATCCTTGGTGAAGCCACCCATTGGTGTACGGATGTAGGTGTGGTGTGGTTAGTAGGACCAACTAATTCACAACCTCCATTGAAATGAGATTCTTTTGGCTCCCGTCGTCGACAATGAATTAAAAGGGAGAACCCTTCATCCACATCTATGAGTGGAAGAGACACTCCCCCTCCTCTAGATCTTCGGGCTCAATATTCTGGACCTTGATGGTGGAAATAGTGGCGTTGGGCTATGCATCAAAAATCTTCTTCCCTTTTTCATTCCCCTTGTCAGGTTCTGACTTAGAGTCGGAACATGCATTTGACTCTAAAGCCTTTAGCTCGGCCACCAGTGGTTGCTTGGCTTGACACTCACTTATGTTGTGAGTGGGGCTCTTATGGAACTCACACCACTTTCCTATGTCCTTATTTGTATTTATGCTATTGTTCTTTGCTTGTGGCTTCGACAGGTTTTCCTAGGTTACTCCACCTTTGCTTTGTCCTTTGTTCTGTGGTTTGGGGGCACTTTTCCCTTGCTTTAGATCCGCAAATCCAAAGTCTCACTTCTTCTGTTTAAATTTATGCTCGATCTTGACAGTGTATTAATAGACGGCGCCAAGTGAGGAGATGTACAAGAACTCCATCTCATCCTAGATTTATTTGTGTAACAACCATGATACTTGAGTATTAAATATCGCTTAGAATCCTTGATACCCAACTTCATGCGAAGGGTATGAAAAATATTTGTGAACTCTAACACATCTTGGTCGTCGCAGTGTGGTCCACTTTATGTACTTATCTTCTTAGCTCCTAACAGGGTAATATTGTTCCTTGATGGCATCTTGAAAATAATTCCAAGTGGGTGCGGCTGAAAACAATGAGGGTTCCCTCTCGTCCCTTTTCTCACCGTAGGTTTCCCACTAGTCCTTCAAGATGTGGGGGGCGACTTTAAAGAGTGAAAAAAGTAATATTTTCCTGATTGGAAAGATCATGAACTGAAAAATATCCTTCCAATAGATTTAACCATTTATCTGCGACATCTTCATCTATCTAGCCTTCAAATATGGGAATGTCAAAGTTGACTTGTACCTTAAAGGGAGTGACACCTCCAAGGTGGCTGTTGGATGAAGATGTGTCGCCTGTGAGCACCCACTGAAGGATCTGGACAAAGTTGTAAATCATCATGTTCCTTTGTCACTCGAGGGATTCTTCAAGAAATATTTTGAAAGGATCTTCTACTCCCTCATCTTTCTTTTCTTCCACCATGGGAGGTCGTTGAGGTTGGCGAGGCCTGGTCTTGAAAAAGTTCAACTAGTTCGAGCCCTAACTCCTTATACCCCGACCTTGTTGGGGACATGCACATAAAAATAGAGAAATAGAAGACCGCTCTAATACCATTGATCCATATTTATATAGGAATGTAATTAAATAAATATTTAAACAAAAACAAAGAGCTACAATGAAAATTAAAACTTTAGTCCATTGATAACAAAATACTGAAAACTATTTACATGCAGAATGGAAATAAACTAGCTTAGGGAATGGTAGATTATCTCTGAGAAGATATGTGACGGCTACATCCTTTTTAATCGTGTTAAAATGTAAAACTTTAAACATTCAAAAACCTAACCCTGGGAGATGAAGTGCCAAAAGTCTGTGGGCCACATTGGGGTAAAATGGTGCATCAACTTCTAAGGGTCGTAACTTTGGCATACGATCTCCGTTTGACACGTACAATACCTCGTTAGAAATATCTATCTGAGGACTACAAATTTTGACTACACCAATTAGTGAAGGACTCGTGTTTTCTCATTTTCAAAAAAAAAAAAAAAAATCGTTTAGGGCCTCAAAACGAATTTGGAAGTTCAAGGCCCGAAAAAATTCTAAACATAGTAAACTATGCTAGTGGGTGGCCTCCAATATCCACCTGGATCAATGGTCAGGTACCTAAGTATCTTGATAAATGAAATATGTCCATGGAATGGCTAGTTGTATAAACTTGACACTCAGTGTGATGTAGGCCCTAAAGTACAATAAAGTAAATCATAGGTGTTGGTATTTGGATTTTTTATAGTTGTATTTTGCCTAGAGTCAGTACTTAAGGGGAGTATTATTATGGAAACTAGAAAATAGTATAAAATATTGCACCTGAATCAATCCACTTGATCAAGAATTTGAGAGTGCATGGCTTGGCAAGTGAGGTCATGAGGGAGGAAGAAAAACCTGGTTCTAGGGTTTAACAAAGGAAGTGACAGAGGCAAACAGGTAACCATGGAAGTGCAAGGAGGAGGGAGCTCCACTCCCTCCTACAGTAATGTAGTTTCAAACAGAGGAAGGGCATGGAAAAAGAACAATCCTATACACTCCTCGGAGGACACGACAAAAATACTAAAACCCAGAAGGCGAAAGGCAGCAATACCCATGCAGAGCAAGGGACCCACGAGGAAGACTGACAGGAGGAGAAAGCAGAAGACAGAGGTCAGGGAATAGAGAATAGAACCAAGATGGGGCCCTCTAAACCCAAGACCAATATTAAACTGTGGGTAATATTGAATGATCCATCTCTGCAAGAGCACAAGGATCATATGGCAAACTATGTTATAATATGCAAGTTTATGGGAATCTGGCCGATAGAGAAAGTGTTGTACACTTGGATAAAACACAACTGGAAACCAAAAGGGGAGTTAAAAATACATCTTGGATCCAAAGGTTTCTTCACAGTGGTCTTCACGAACATGGAGGACAGAGATAGGATTTTTGAAGGAGGACCATACTTCTATGCAGCAGTTGGTCTATATATGCAGCCATGGACAATGAACTTTGTGCCGGAGTGAGAAACATTCACATCGGTACCGATATGGATTAGACTCTACTCCTTACCTCTAGATTATTGGATGCCAGAGTCTTTAAAAGATATAGGCAATAATTAGGTCATTTTTTAAAGATTTCAGAGGCAACACTACGAGGGAAGTATACCTCCTATGCCCGTATATGTGTGGAGATGGACCTATCAAGAGCTCTTCCAGATGAGGTCATTCTAGAATTCTATGATGACAAATGGGTTCAAACAGTTGACAATGAGCATATCTCGTTCAGATGTCGCAAATGCCATGAGCATGGACACCTATTCAGAGATTGTCCTCTTAATAAAAGGGAGGAACATATAAGCACCAGTGAAGAAAAAGACCATACAGGTTTTAAAGTGGGAGAGAAAGGGAAAGGAGGGGGAAGGAAGATATAAAATAATCCCAATGATAACAAAACAAGAAGTCACAATAGATTTGAGATATTAGAAGAAAGAGAAGAAGCTGAGGGCAATCAAAGGAAAATAGAGAATCCGGCAGAAAGAGGGAAATGACAAGAGAACAGCATGGAGTTGACACAGGAACAGAATGAACACACAACAGACCCACTGAGCACCATGGAAACAGAAAAATACCATGAAATGACTCAAAGTGAAAGTGGTACAGAGGACCAAGACTTGCAGGAGATCCTGGAAAGGGAGAACCTAGAGCTAGAAAAGTTTCTAGAACAAGGAGAAAACCTAGGAATAAACTCCATACCACAGGAGGAAGTAGACAAGGTACAATAGATATTCCTTAACAAGTTACACCAAAAAGTTGTAGGAGTCAAAAGAGGACATGACAACTAGGGAAATAAAGGGGCTTCTGATGAGCCCCAAAAATGGATAATTATATGGGCTCATTCAGCCTCCTAATTCGACTTAATCCACCATTCTCATTAGTTTATTGCATGTTTTTTATTATATTTATGCTAATAGAGTGAATTGGGTTAGTCATTATGCCAACAAGTCTAATGTGTGCTTTGTGTAGTCTTTTTGGTCAATTTGGAGACAAAATCAAAGGTTTAAATGAGCACTTGGCAGCCAAATTCGTGGAGAGGATTTGTAGGAAGGTGTCCCCTTCATTTATGGGCCCTTACCTCGAATTCTCCACCATCAGCTCAAAGTTCAAGGGCCACCAAATCAATTATCACAAGGGCAGCCGAGCAAGGGCTAGTAAAGTTGTTGTTAACTACAAGTTTTGGCAGCCGAGTTCCTAAAGTTTAGGAGGATTGTTGGGGTCCTAAATTTGTATAAATAAAAAGGCTTAGGGCCTCATTTCAGTTAGTCATTTTGTTGGCAGAAGTTAGCTAGTTTGTAGTTCGATTTTAGTCATTTTTTAGGCAGTAAGTTAGCTCTGCATTTCAGCACATTTTCAAGTTTTCCTTGTGGACAGTTTTTGGAATGTAACTATTCTTTTGATCAATAAAGATGAATCCAGCTTTCCACCAGCTCTAATCTCTCTTAGGAGGCTATAGCTCCTAGGTTTGGACCCATCTCAAGTGCCCAGTACCTCCTTTGTTTACTTTTATGTGTCTTTGCTGCATTCTTAGAATAAAATCTGCTATTTAGATTTAAATCTTGTGTTGTTATTTAGGTTGCTTTTGATGATTAGAAAGGTTTTTCATGTTCAGATTGAGTTGATAGGTTAATGATAGGGAATATCTTCAGAAAAAGGCCATCAAGCACCTCTGATCTCACATCTCCCTTAGTGGGATCGTGAGCTGGGACAAAGGTGACCTTGCTGCAACCAAAAACATTGTCTTTGCTTCACCATGCAATTAGTAGTGTTAGATTCTTAGTTGCCAGACTTGATATCAGTTGTGGTTGCATGCTTAGGTTCATGATTGCTCTGTTGCACAGTTACTTTACATGATTTCACTGCAAATAGACTTTTGTTCATTTCCTTTGCTGTTATCTAGGTCAGAATAGGCTAACGTAACTAGGTCTTTGATTTTCCATGTTCTTGTTTATTCTGTTTGAAAAACAACTTGCAGAGCACCTGTTATCCTTCTTTATCTGCCCATACTCCATCAATCCCACCTGCTCCATCCCCTACTCTAGATCCTTGCCTTACACTTGCCATATTCGTTCGCTTCGCCCTAATCCTCATCCTTTTGTGCAACATTGTTTTATCCCTCCTTGAACAAATCCACCCATCCTCGCCACTCCTCAACTCCATCCACCAAGTCCTGGACCTCCTCACACCCCTATCTCACCTCCATACCCACTCCTTCATCTTTCTTCCTCCATCCATCCTCCAAAATCCCATTTCTGAACATCCTGTAGAAAATTACAGACATCCTGTAGAAATTCCAAAACATCCTGTAGAACTCCTGCAGACTTCCTGTAGAAGCTCACGAAAGCGGTTTCCTGATAGCCAAACTCTGTGAGACTTTCTGGAAGGGTGTTAGGGACCCCTTAGGCCCTCTCTGAACCTTCCCGACCTCCTCCAAGCATTTCCTCTCGCCAATCCACCTCTGCACAGGCTAAAACAGTTAAATCACATGCATGATAATTCTGACAACTTATGCAAAAATACAAAAAGATGTTTTCTTCAGATAGAAGTAGCTTAGACACATGTATTTTACCTTTTTAGAAGTCAATGGCATCTCTCCCAATAGCTTGTATCCTCTTTCTTGCATCAGTAGGGCTAGCTGGTAAAATTAGGGTTTGCTAGGGTTTACATTTTCTTTCAGCTTTTCAGTTTCTTTCCGCAAGTAGATTAGCTTCCTTCGAGTTAGCTTCCATCCATCAGTTGAAAAGCTTCTTCTAAGAGCTCATAGAAGTTGGCTTAAGCTCCTAGCGAACTTGTGCCAGTTGATCAAGTGACAGCCGCGGCAAGAGCTAGTACTTGTGCATATAGCACCGTCTCTTCCAAGTTTGTTACGAACTATTGGGTTGATAAAATTAAAGAAGGGAGTCCCAGGAGTTGCAGCATTATTGCTGCAATATTGGGGCCCACCATTCTTTTTGGCGCCGTTGCCGGGGAACCGTCAGAGTATTTGTGATTGCTATTTTTTCTTCTATTTTCTATTACAACCTTCTGCCAAATAGTTTATTTCATTTCCATTCTGCAATTTCATTTCCGCAAAAGTAGACTAGACATTTCCTGATTTCCTAGACTAGCATTTCAATTCTGCAAGCGTAGATTAGCATTTCAATTCCGCAATTTCAATTCTGCAAGCGTAGACTAGCATTTCATTCCTACAATCTCCCTTCAACAAAATAGATTAGTCCTTTCCTGCTTTTATTTCAATTCCACATTTTCATTTCAGCAAGATAGATTTTAGTTAGTTGCAGATCAATCTATTTCAGTTTTGCAGGTACAAGCAGAGAAAAAAAAAAACAAAAATCAACCAAAAAGATTTCCTTTCATTCCTTGTAGGAGTAGAGATAATTCAGAAAAATGATTGCACAACACCCCCACTGCTTCACACAACCAACCTTCTCTCTTCTTCGATGGCTATGATTAAACAACCCTTAGGTGAACAGCAAGACATATTTGAAGAACCTCAAGGGAAGAAGAAGAAGAAAACATTCCTCTGGAGCAAATGGCTGAAAATAGAAATGTTGGGAGCAGTACCTTGTTCGAGAACGAATTTGAAAATCAGATGGAAGATTTCAAGAGTGATATGAGGCAGTTTCTTGCCATGCAACTGGATACCTTGCAGATCCAAAGGAAGCAAGAGGAAGCCAAGAGGGCTTTGGCCATCTTTTGTCCTAGGTGCACTAGAAAGCATCCTAGGAACGAATGTCCATTGCACTCGATAGAAGTGTGTTTCGTCTGTGAAGAATACCATCCTATGAATCAGTGCCCTTCCTTTCCTGGACTCAAAGCTGCATATCTGAGAGCCAAAGGAGCCATTGAATCTCTCTATTATACGAACCAAAGGAGGCCACATGGACCCATACCCTACTAGCAGGGAATGCAAGGTACATCCCAGACCTATTACGACCCCTATCAAGCCACTTCCATGCCTTCTTGGGGTCCCCCTGCTCATCCTTCCTGGTCCACACCCCCCTCCTTGGTCGTATCCTCCTCAATATCATGCTCAACCAGCTGCTCATCCATTTCACCCCTACACTCAACCACAGCCTCAGTGGAATGCACCTCATCAGGAGTGGAGGCCCCAGTACAACTCTCCTCCCGCTCATTTTCCTCCACCACCTGCCCAACCACAACCCCATCCGCATCCATCTCAAATATACACCCCCACTCAACTACCCGTACCACCATTGCCAAACCCGCACATTGGAGTAGCTCAACTTGATTGCAATGTTGAGGCACAACATGTCCAAACAACTCCTCTTGAGCTCAATGATCTTCACCATAGCTCAGGAAGAGTATTGCCAGAAAAAGATTATATTGACAACATTGAAGGACCACATCCAGCAAAAGAAGATTCAAAAGAGGAGATCAAAGAACCATGGGCTGCACTTGATGAAGAGAAGACATCAGAATCAAAGATCGAGAGTGCTCCCTCATGGTTACCATCAAAGCCTCCATGTATTCCAGAGAAAAATCAACAAAAAGAGGAAGATGAGAAGGTCATGATAGAAGGTGACATGAAGAACGATCCAGATCAGCAAAAGGACCAAGGATATCAAAGCTATATTGAGATATGGTTTCAGACAGTCACTATATTGCAGCAATACTCTCTTCTTCAGCTATGTTTGATCCCTTCAAAGTCAAATCATTTGGTCTCTGAAATCCAGATAGTTGTCAAAGCATGCATTTCAAGCCTCCACATCATTTTGTCTCTAATCTCGATGTGCACATGGCTCCATTGGAAGTATTCTTATACTTGAAAATGATTTTGTTTTCAAGTAAGGTATGGGTAAAAAAAAAAATAATAAATAATAAATAAATAAATGAAAATGAGAAGAAAATAAAAATCTAAGGGAAAACCTCCTCGAAGGCGCCTTAAATTGGCTCATTGATTGAAAAACCTCCATCAGGAGGTCATGGGTTGGAAAAAAGAAGGAAAAGAAAAGAAAAAAAGAGAAAAAGAAAAAGAGAATAAGATCCCTGGGTGAAAACCTCCCTTGGAAGGCGCCCAGGGCAGGCAATTAGGGTGAAAACCTCCATGAGGCGCCCTAGTTGTTTTCAAAAAAAAAAAAAAAAAAAAAAAAAAAAAAAAAAAAAAAAAGAGGAGAAACAGGCCTAATCTCTGTAAAATAATTGCAGGTTGCAGGGAACACATTGCAGGTAGGGAGGGTCACGCAAAACGAGGATAGGGGTCCATACCAGGCTACAGGACATCCCTACAGACACTCCCTCCATGGCCACTTGCCTTTCCTAGGATTTGATCACATTCAGGTCAAGATTCCACTTTCTATAGGAAGTTCTGGGCTTTCTATAGGAAGTTCTAGGCTTTCTACAGGAAGTTCTGTATTTCTACAGGAAACATCCTATAGAACCTACAAACAAGCCAAAATCGATCTCCGAAGAGGACCAGAAGGGTAGGAATATGTCCATAAGGCCTGCAAGCATCTATGTTTCCATCCCTCACCCTTCTCCATCATTTTTTCCATCTCATTGTGCTTCTTCCTAAAAATTGCGTGTTCTACAGGAAGTTCCTGTAGAAATTACAGGATTTCTACAGGAAGCTAGAAATGGATTTCAAAAAGGCAGTTTGGCGAACATGCTAGCTTCTTCAAGGGTTTAAAAGTCCTCCTGAAATCTTCAAACTCCTCCTCCATCATTTCCATGCCTGCATTATAGCCCAAGCTCATTTTTTCTTTCTATGCAAAAACCTGCAAAATGCTTTGAAGCAAAAACACATAGTGATGAAATTTGTTTTTTCCCTCACGTGAAAACCATGCATCCATTTACAAAACCGTTTTATGAGGAGTTGTACAGGGATGATGGCAATATGCCCGAGCAGTTTAAACCAATTTCGGTGCACGGTTTCCAAGAAATCAGCCTCCATCACCTTCAGCCATTTTTGCATTTTCTCCATATCCATGCATCCGTTTCAAAACCTATTTCATGGGGAGATGCATGTGGGTGATAGTAACCTACCCAAGCAGTTTCAATTGATTCCGATGTACGGTTTCCAAGAAATTGACCTCTGTAATCTTCCGCCATTTTCCATTTTTATCGAAATCTGTGCATCCATTGACCACCATTTCGCTCTGAGAGGTGTATAATGATGGTAGAAACATGCTCAGAAAGTTTCAGATCGATCCGATCTATTGTTCGGGAGCAATGGAGAAAACAAGTTTTTGTCCTGTGAAAATTCAACATCAGCAACTTGAGGGTGCAAATCTGAACGTGGAAACAAATTCCTACAGCGTAGATCTGACCAGAGGATACCTGCACAAGAAAAACAGCCATGAATCAGCAACCAAGCCATCATGCAACCACAGAAACAAATGCAGCAGCAAAAATCACCTCACAGTAGCCACATTCGACTTCAAGGTACGTGACTAAACTCGTTCTTCTGATTACATGACTATAATTTGAAAACTGCATGAGCAATGAGATGGTGGTGATTAAAAAATCAGTGTCCAGCTAACTAGCCACCCTCATCCAGTTCAACTGCGCTCGGTGGGTGAATACGACACGTACGCTCAGCCATCTCAGGAGGAAATCGGGAAACCGGTAGTGGTGATTGTTTAACCTTCAACGTAATTGATGGAGTGATCACAAGTAGGAAACAGGATGCTTCGTCGCAGTACTGCCATCTGCATGGGCCAGCGCACATTTTGGCCACTTCACTCCCCCACCACAAATCACGCCACAATTAAAAATGCTCGGTTGAAACACCACCTGTTGTTCATTGGCACTTGCAATGTCCTCAACTGAAGTATGCATCCTCCGCTTCCAAAAAATGATTAACTCGTCGTCCTCCACTGAGCTTTTCGGCCTAGTTCAAAATTCTCCAGCGTATCGGGCCCACTCAGAGGTGCAAGGGTGTTCTACAAGAAACGGGGGGGGTCTTCTACAGGAAGTACGGCACAGCCTTCTGGAACAGAGAAACCTGAGCTTTCCTTCGTCAAATTTGGAGTTCCGAAAAAGGTAGGCTCGAAAACACTCTTCCATGCATGATATATTTTGAAAGGTGGTGAATTGAACTGTCTGGAGTAGGAGAATTAGAGACAAGTCCGCCTGTAAGTCAAAAATAGCAGTGTGATTGTGTGTTGCACGGAATTTCTCAGTTTTTCTGCATCAAAATTCCTCTCCACGTTTCCGGTCTAAAATTCTCTTATAAGGAAAGCATATGCAGCTGTGAGAGCCAGCCTGTGGATGAAAATTTTAAAATTTGCATATCTGAATGTGTCCTAAGAAGAGAACTTGGTCTCTGTCCTCTGGCTGTAGAAGCAAAACTCTTCCTCTCATAACCAGATAGCTGAAGAATTTTTAATGTCCTTGAGATCTCTTTCTACCAAAAAAGAAAAGAACAAAAGAACAAACTTGGACATGGACTTTTGCAGGTATTAAGGAGGCTTTCTGGAAAAAAGAATCGAAGAACAAACTTGGTCAGGGTCTTTTGCAGGCATGAACATAATTGTTAAAACAGAGTAAGGTGTCATATCAGAATTTGATGCAGGTGATCCAGGATTGTAAAAGGGATGGAAATCTTAAATTTGGTGGGGGACTTGGAGAATGGAATTAGAGTCTCACATCAAAGGAGAGACATGAAGATTCTATCACAGATCCAAGCTAGTTTGGAACTGTCTAAATCAAGAACAGGGGAACAATACTTTGAGAGTGCTTCTAAAAGCGATCAGGCTGGGAATGCAAAATTTGTTTACTGTGACGGATCAGGCTTGGCAGCTGACAACTGGCTACAGCTAGAAGGATTAATTGAAGGTGCCCAAATTGGTACAAATGAAGGTTTAACAAACATTGGTGCGACTTAAAATTGACCATAAGACTAATGAGATGAAATAAGTGTAAGGTGGAAATCAGTCGTAGGATTGGACCATTCAAGGCATGTAATTAATCGACCAGGAACAGTAAGTTTGTGTCTTGTCATAGTACAGTCATACAATGAACAGGTGGGATCTTTTACATGATCAAGAGAAATACAAGGAGCCAAATAAAAGCGAGAGGGGGAGGACAAGGCTAGATACTCAAAGAACTAATGTCGATGAGTTAGTGGAAGTGCTGAAGAAAAAATAAAGGATGGCAAGGAAGAAGAACACATTGAAAAAGATGAGAAAACCAATGATGAAGAAACGCAAGACATTCAAGCAAGGCAATAATAGAGAGGAAAAGGACCAAAGGCCAAATTGCTGAAGCCTAAAACTGTGGAGGAACAATGGCACAAACACCCCGGAAAAAGCGATTGCAGAACAGAGCAGAGAAGACTGAAAAAGTCCACACAAAGGAGGACACAACCAAGGCAACCACACAGGAATTAAAAGGAAAGACACATCTAGCCAAACAAGCCAAAACAGTTTCTACAGGAAGTATGGAAACAGAGAAACAAAAGGAGAAATCACCTGAGATTTTGGCCAGGGAGGCAGCAGCTGTGCAGGCTGCCTTAAGAACATCTCCTAAACAAAAAGGGAAGTGAAAAATGGAGCCTTCCATGTACTTTAAGGCAAGAAGGAGCATGCGGATAAAAGCTGGCAGACCCCAGCCACATTCAAAGGAGCCAATTACAATTGAAGACACCACAGCTCAACAAAAGGAAAAGTCTCCTCCAAAGACATCCATCACCTATGAATGAGGAAGCCAAAAACCTTCACTTGGAGAGAGAGAATTCAGATAATGGACTCAAAGACAACTCTACAGGAAGCTGAGACAGTTCTACAGGAAGCTGAGAATTCTCTACAAGAAACTTGGGCTAAGCTAAGAGAGACCAAGAAATTGAGGGAAAAGGTGGCCAAACAATCACAGGAAGTAGGAAAGACAAGGAAACATCTGATGAACAGTGGAGAGAGGACAAGCTCCAGGCTAAGGCTGAGGCTTTAACAAAACTGCTACAAGAAAAGGAGCACAGGCAGTGGGAAGAAGCAGAGAGGAAAGCATGGTTTCATGACCGAGAAGAGGACATCACTTCAGAAGCTTGGCATGATAGGGAGGCCACCAGGGCCACCAAATATGAAGAGATAGATTAGTTGCTCAGAGGATGAGCAACACTTTCAGTAGGGGGGTGATGATGAGCCCCAAAAATGGATAATTATATGGGCTCATTCAGCCTCCTAATTCGACTTAATCCACCATTCTCATTAGCTTATTGCATGTTTTTTATTATATTTATGCTAATAAAGTGAATTGGGTTAGTCATTATGCCAACAAGTCTAATGTGTGCTTTGTGCAGTCTTTTTGGTCAATTTTGAGACAAAATCAAAGGTTTAAATGAGCACTTGGCACCAAATTCGTGGAGAGGATTTGTAGGAAGGTGTCCCCATCATTTATGGGCCCTTACCTCGAATTCTCCACCATCAGCTCAAAGTTCAAGGGCCACCAAATCGATTATCACAAGGGCAGCCGAGCAAGGGCTAGTAAAGTTGTTGTTAACTACAAGTTTTGGCAGCCGAGTTCCTAAAGTGTAGGAGGACTGTTGGGGTCCTCAATTTGTATAAATAAGAAGGCTTAGGGCCTCATTTCAGTTAATCATTTTGTTGGCAGAAGTTAGCTAGTTTGTAGTTCGATTTTAGTCATTTTTTAGGCAGTAAGTTAGCTCTGCATTTCAGCACATTTTCAAGTTTTCCTTGTGGACAGTTTTTGGAATGTAACTATTCTTTTGATCAATAAAGATGAATCCAGCTTTCCACCAGCTCTAATCTCTCTTAGGAGGCTATAGCTCCTAGGGTTGGACCCATCTCAAGTGCCCAGTACCTCCTTTGTTTACTTTTATGTGTCTTTGCTGCATTCTTAGAATAAAATCTGTTATTTAGATTTAAATCTTGTGTTGTTATTTAGGTTGCTTTTGATGATTAGAAAGGTTTTTCATGTTCAGATTGAGTTGATAGGTTAATGATAGGGAATATCTTCAGAAAAAGGCCATCAAGCACCTCTGATCTCACCTGTCCCTTAGTGGGATCGTGAGCTGGGACAAAGGTGACCTTGCTGCCACCAAAAACATTGTCTTTGCTTCACCATGCAATTAGTAGTGTTAGAGTCTTAGTTGCCGAACTTGATATCAGTTGTGGTTACATGATTAGGTTCATGATTGCTCTGTTGCATAGTTACTTTACATGATTTCGCTGCAAATAGACTTTTGTTCATTTCCTTTGCTGTTATCTAGGTCAGAATAGGCTAACGTAACTAGGTCTTTGATTTTCCAAGTTCTTGTTTGTTCCATTTGAAAAACAACTTGCAGAGCACCTGTTATCCTTCTTTATCTACCCATACTCCATCAATCCCACCTGCTCCATCCCCTACTCTGAATCCTTACCTTACACTTGCCATATTCGTTCGCTTCGCCCTAATCCTCATCTTTTTGTGCAACATTGTTTTATCCCTCCTTGAACAAATCCACCCATCCTCGCCACTCCTCAACTCCATCCACCAAGTCCTGGACCTCCTCACACCCCTATCTCACCTCCATACCCACTCCTTCATCTTTCTTCCTCCATCCATCCTCCAAAATCCCATTTCTGAAAACATCCTATAGAAAATTACAGACATCCTGTAGAAATTCCAAAACATCCTGTAGAACCCCTGCAGACTTCCTGTAGAAGCTCACGAAAGCAGTTTCTTGATAGCCAAACTCTGTGAAACTCTCTAGAAGGGTGTTAGGGACCCCTTATGCCCTCTTTGAACCTTCCCGACCTCCTCCAAGCATTTCCTCTCGCCAATCCACCTCTGCACAAGCTAAAACAGTTAAATCACATGCATGATAATTTTGACAACTTATGCAAAAATACAAAAAGATGTTTTCTTCAGATAGAAGTAGCTTAGACACATGTATTTTACCTTTTTAGAATTCAATGGCATCTCTCCCAGTAGCTTGCATCCTCTTTCTTGCATCAGTAGGGCTAGCTGGTAAAATTAGGGTTTGTGTTTTCTTTCATCTTTTCAGTTTCTTTCCGCAAGTAGATTAGCTTCCTTCGAGTTAGCTTTCATCCATCAGTTAAAAATCTTCTTCTAATAGCTCATAGAAGTTAGCTTAAGCTCCTAGCGAACTTGTGCCAGCTGATCAAGCGACAGTCGCGGCAAGAGCTAGTACTTGTGCATATAGCACCGTCGCTTCCAAGTTTGTTACGAACTACCAGGTTGATAAAATTAAAGAAGGGAGTCCCAGGAGTTGCAGCATTATTGCTGCAATACTGGGGCCCACCAGCTTCCTCAATAGGATTACTAATGGGAGAATTGGCAAAAAAACCTAGGAAGGAAGAGAGGAAGAAAGAGACAGAAAGAATTGCTGCTAGAGTGTGGCAAACTCATGATTGACTCAGGAAGGATGAAAGACCTTTCCAGTTACTCCTTCAAAACCTCACCTCAATGAAGATCACAACCTAGAACATCAGAGGACTAGGGAGTAGAAGAAAACAGAGGAATCTAAGTAATAGGATCAAAGAGGAAAAACCTGACATAATGTTTATACTGGAAACCAAATGTTCAGTGGAGAAGGTCAGAGAAAAACATAGCAAATGGCTAAATAGATATGAATATCTCGAGGTCAAGGCAAATAAATATGTTGGTGGCATTCTCACTCTATGGGATCCGCAGAAATTTGGTATGCTTGACACAGATGCGTCCAGAAACCACCTCTCCTTGATTATCCAACCTATAGGTGACAGGCAGTGTTACATGAACACCAATGTCTATGGTCCTAAACCAATGGAGGACAAACTTGAGCTCCCCACTACACTGGAAGATATGAAAAAGAGATACCAAGCTTTACCTTGGATTCTAGGGGGAGATTTTAACATGATAAAATCACTCACAGAGAAGAAAGGGGGAACTAGAACACTTGGTAGGGATTCAGTTGCCTTCCAGAACTTTCTCACCAATATGAAACTGGTTGATATGGACACTAGCAATGGAATTTTCACTTGGAATAACAAAAGAGGTGGCTCTACCCAAGTAGCCTCAAAATTAGACAGATTTATTGTCTCAGAGGAACTTCTACTCATGGGGAGTGGCCTGACAGTGTTCATCCTTCCTTTTGGAGGTTTAGACCACTAGCCCATCCAATTGGAAGCTTCTCTAATTGGTAAACCAAGGAATAGCCCCTTCAGGTTTGAGAACGTTTGGCTCACGCACTCATATTTCCTCACAAATGTTAAAAAATGGTGGAAAGAAGAGCTACACTTGCAAGGTACAAAGATGTTCCTTCTACATCACAGGCTCAAACACATTAAAGGCAGACTCAAAGAGTGGAATAAAAATGAATTTGGTAACATCTTCAAAGCTAAAGGAGAAGTGGAAAAGAAACTGAAGGAAATAAATCAAATCCTTATCATAGAAGGCTACACAGAGGAAAGGAAGGAGATAGCAGAGTCACTTCAGCATGAATGGGAAAATAGATGTCTACAAGAGGAAATATTCTGGAGACAGAAATCCAGAATCCAATGGATTAAAGAAGGGGAGCAAAACACCAAATTCTTTCGCAGATCCACCATAGCTCACAGAAACAACAACAGAATTGTGAAACTTACAGATCATCATGGTGTAGAAAGAAACACTCATGAAGAGATGGAAGAGGTTCTAGTTCAGCATTTTCAGAGAATTGCTGAGGAAATTACAGCAGATAGATCACAATTTACTAAAAAATTTACACAGTACATTCCTAAACTGATCTCCAAAGAAGACAATTACAATCTCAACAGACCAGTGACAGAGGAAGAGCTTGAGGAAGTCATCACAGAGATGCACAATGGGAAAGCTCCAGGCCCTGATGGCTTCAATGTGGACTTTTTCAAGACATGTTGGAGGATTATAAAGCATGATATTCTGGAGGTAGTAGAAGACTCACGTAAATCTTAAAAAGTCTTGAGGGCACTCAATGAATCTTTCATAGCCTTAATCCCCAAACAGGAAAAGGCCACCTCTCCGGACAAATTTAGAACTATAGCATTATGCAATGTGGTGTACAAAATAATATCCAAAGTAATTGCCAACAGACTCAAACCTCTCCTCCCCACCCTGGTGTCTGAGGAGCAAACGGGCTATGTGGAAAGGAGACAAATTCTAGATAACATAATTCAAGCGCATGAAGTGGTTCATTCACTCATCACCAATAAGCAGGGAGGGATGATAATTCAGCTAGACATAGTGAAAGCCTATGATAAACTTAGCTGGACGTACATAAGAGCAGTACTAAAATCATATGGCTTTGACTATAATTGGATTAAGTGGGTCATGGTTCTTGTTACCACTGCTAGCTGTTCAATTCTTCTCAATGACTCTCCCTCAAAAACCTTCAAGCCTACAAGAGGTCTCAAGCAAGGTGATCCTCTTTCCCCTTTCCTTTTCATCTTAATGATGGAAGGGTTAGGTAGAGCAATCATAACTACTAAGGAGGAAGGAAGAATTCAAGGTCTGAGACTCACCTGAGGAGGGGACATGGTTACACATCAGCAATTTGTGGATGACACTATGCTTCAAGGCACACTTACAGTCAAGGAAGCCAAAGCATTCAAGATAATTCTGCATGGGTTTGCTATGGCAGTGGGTACTGAGGTAAATCTTACTAAATCAAAGATTTTCTTTTTCAATATTGATATTTCGATTCAAAGAAATCTATCTAGAATTTTGGGCTTTTAAAGAGATTCATTGCCCTCGAAGTATCTGGGAGTTCCCCTCACTAATAAACCATTGCACAAGGACATCTGGGAGCCTGTTTTAAATAAATTGAAAGATAAAATCAGCAGGTGAACAAACAGAGCCCTAAATCTAGCAGGAAGGTTGATTCTCACTAAGGCTATCCTCCAAACCATCCCTATCTATATGAAATTAGCCATTCCGGCACCAACTGGGGTCAGTATTCAAATAAGAAACATTCAAAGAGACTTTCTCTAGGGGAAAGGTGAAGAAAATAAGAAATGGGCCTTGGTGGTGTGGGAAAGGGTATGCAAACCTAAATCCCATGGAGGCCTAGGTCTACATGACCCAGAAATTCTAAACAGAGTTCTGGGAGCTAAAGTTTGGTGGAGATGGCTAAAGGAAATACAATCCCCCTGGGAAAAACTATGGAAGCAAAAGTATGCAATGAATTGGCAAGACACAAACCTCATAAGAATGACAGGACAAGTAAAAGGTTCTCAAGTTTGGAACAGGGCCTGGGAGAACAAAGCCCTAGTTCAAAAACATAGTTTCTAGGAGATCAAAAGCGGAAATTTGGCCTAGTTCTGGGAGGACAATTGGTAGCAGGAGGGCAATCTCAGTAATGAGGATTTAGCTAGCATCCAAACAAATACCATCAACAAAGATTAAGGAGGGTTAGTGACTTTTGGGATCAATCATGGAACAATGGAAAATGGAGAATTTGGAAACTTCCAGTTTACAATGAGATGAGCATGCTGAATACTCAAGCTACAGCCCTCAAAGGTCTTTTGGAAAAAAGGAAAATCTTAATCTCAACCTCGGATGATCAATTAAGATGGGGAAAGAACAAGGCAGGTCTCTTCACACTTAAAGATGCCAAAAGAATAGCCACAGGGCTTAACCTTCCAAGCACTGACAAGACTTGGAAAGAACTCTGGGATAACCCTCATTGTATGAAGGTCAAACTGTTTAAGTGGCTAGTTCATTAGGGCAAGATTCTGACATGGGATAATCTAAGAAAAATAGGCTTTGTTGGCCCCTCAAGGTGCCACCTGTGTGGACAACAGGAAGAAACCACAAATCATCTCCTCAACAGATGCTCCTACACTGCCACACTGTGGAACTGGGTTGGAGATGTCTTTGAGCAAATAGACAGGCACGAAGATGACATCATTGTTACACTGAAAAACTGGAGGAAAAATTATTCAGATAATGATACAATAAACTCAACCTGGGCATTGACTCCAGGGTTCTTAATATGGAAAGTATGGAAGGAGTGCAACAACAGGATTTTCAAAGACAAAATGGGCTCGGTGAGTAGCATCCTAAAGCTAATCCTCAAGCAACTCAAGGAGATTGTCCACATCCTGGGGGGTGTTTCTACTAGAAAACCCATAGGACATAGAGAGGCCATAATCCTAGAAAAGTTGGAGCTTCAGGTTCATCTCCCCCAGTGTCCTCTGTAGATCAACAAGAATACCTCATAAGGTGAGGCTTTCTAGCAACCCCCTTCTCAAGGTTTTTTAAAATTTAACGTAGATGGAGCCTCAAAAGGAAATCCTAGAGAAGCAGGTTATGGAGGGGTCATGAGAGATGAGGAGGGAAACATACAGGTCATTTTCTACAGTTATCTATGGAAGGCAACCAACAATATGGCTGAGCTCATGGCGATGGAGCTATGCTTGGAAATATTGCTCAAACAAAACATTCATAATGTCATTATTGAGGCTGACTCGGAGTTAGTAAGTAATTCAGTCAAGCAGATAAGTGCAGGAGCGGCACCAGAGAAAATCTCAAGTCATTGGCAGCTTCTACAAGTCTACCAAAAAAATTCATTCACACCTAAGAATTCTAAGAACTCTTAGGTTTGTGCATGTTCGCAGGGAAACCAACAAAGTGGCGGATTGGCTTGCCAATGAGGGAGTTAGAAGCAAGTCTACTAACATGTGCTACTAGTGGGAGGAGGTAACGGATGACAGAATGAAATATGAATGCCCAGCGCGGGCCCTCAGCAACAGACAACAATATCAAAATAAGCAACGAAACAATATTTCACTTCATGTCAATGCAGCGTAAGTATTTCTCAGAGGCTGAGCAATGTCAGTTCTCATAGGAATCCTGGGCAAAGACAGTCATTGGGCCAGAGGATTTCTGCTCAAAAGGAAAAAACAATGAGGAAATGGGCTACCATGAAGAAGGACATTCCATGCATGAGATGACCCTTCCGAGCATGTCGTCGTCGCATAACACATTGGAGGACAGAGGTTCTAGGAACCGGAATCAAAAATTGCTCGAGAGAAACCACCTGCATCGGGTGCCCCTTGACCTGGAAGCAGATTTCTCGGATGGTAAGCGATGCCACTTAGCAAGCAATGTGTGGCGGAGGAAGAAGAGAGAATACTGCCCTCATTGCGCGGTATTCCTCGGGCTTATTGGCGGAGCGATGTTGATAGTGGTCGTCAGATCTGGAGGGGGGAGATCAACGGCCATAGTTTGTCGTGCAAGTTTGTGGGTCCGGAAGGTCAAAACTGCTTATGGTTTACCACTTTCATCGGGCACCCTCAAAACTAAAGATGGTTTACATGGAAATCTAGTGATGCCACACAGTGAGCAGCACGTGGCGGGGGACGGGAAAGGAATACCACCCTCATCGCACGGTATTTATCATGATTTTAAGCTGCGCAATATGGATACTAGCCGTAGGATCCGAGGGAGAAGATCAACGGCCAACGTTGGTCAGGAAGTTTAGGGTTTTTTCTGCGGGCTACTGCTGTGTGCGTTTTGGTTTTAGTCTGCCAGATCAAAAGGAGACAGATCAACGGTGGCTAACTTTGGGTTCCACGTGCATGATTAAGGTTCTAGGGCTATCTTGGCCTTGGTTTTAGTTTGCCTATGGACGTGTTTTTTCAGGTATGTTGTGTATTTTTCCCTCTTCCTTTGGTGGGGTTTGCGCCTCTGCGCACTTGTTGTAACCTTTGTAATTTATTTTCTATTCTAAGTCAATAGAAGGACCGTCTCTTGCTTAAGCAAAAAATAATAAATAATAAATCTTACACCTAGTACATCTAAGAGATGGAGTACGTAAATGGAATTTCCTTGTATCTATTTATATAAGAGGTAAATGGCATATTGTTGTCACATTGTTGTAAGACTTGCATAGGCAAGCACACCCATTTACCATGTGTCACTAATGATATAAATAACTTGTTTGGTATGGTGGAAAACCTCTATTATGGAGTTCTTAACACTAGGAGGAGTGGGTTGTACATGTTTTGAATTCTTGGTGAGTGGATTCTATTAGTTATAGACTTTAAGAGGTTTGGTAGGTTTAGAAATTTGAATTTTCTTGTATACTCAGTGTAAGTTCATCAAGAAGTTGAATGAACAATGTACTTCAAGGACATTTTCTTAAACCAATTGTTGCAATCGTTAGGTACCTATGCATTCTAGCGGATAGCCTTTTCTTCATATGGATGTTGATAATTTTATGATGTTTACATAATCAAGGTATGAGATGCACATGCCAAGTTGGGATAGATATAGACTTTGTTAAATATAAGTTTCTTTGATTCATGATGGAGAATTTGTTGCAAAGGATTAGAGAACAGTGAACAACTAATCTAATAGAGATTACAACAAGTAATTGTTAAGGGGGAGTGATGGAATAATTAACTCCTATGTGTTATGGACCAATTTGTAATACATGATATAATAAAATTTTGATTTGTTAATGTATTGGTCATTGTAATGGAGAGAGTGTCTCTATATAAGTATTTTATTTTTTATTTTTTTAAGAGATTAGATATAATTAGATTAAAAATTCTTTTCATTTTGATTTACTCCTAAATTAATACATAATAGATATATTATCTCAACACGTTCTTAATAAAATAAGATAACATATTTATTTTAAAACCAAACTTCACATATAAATATATATACAATTATATTATTAGATAAATTACTCAACAAAATTGAATATATAAAATATATCTACTATCTCATTTTAAGACTTTTACCCTCATGTTTAATTTTTTTTGAAATTAACACTATAAACTTTTCCAATATCAATTTATTATAACTATCAAATATATTTAATATATTTAATATAATTTTAAATTAATATAATATTATAAAAATTTAACATAATAAGAACTTAATAAACTTCATATTTATGTAGATACTTGCTTAAAATAATGGTGGAAAACTATCCACACGGCATTGCCTTGTGCATGGCCTGCAATAACAACCATTATTATGACACTTAGTGAATATAATATATATTTTTTTAGATTTTTATTTTTTAACAATAATTTTTAAATTTCACAATTCAATTTAAAACCATATAAACAATAATCATCAACCAATTAGAAGGAAGAAATTTACATTTTAAAAAATAAAAATAAAAATAAAATATTTTTTAATTTTCAAAATATTTAGTTTAATATTTTTTTTTTCAAAAATTAATAAACTTCATAGAATTTGTTTAAAAATTTCAAAGCTAATTGAAAGTCAAAAAAAAATTACCAAAATAAAAAACAATATAACTTACCTTCACATATTTATGATAATTTGTTTTTCTCTTTTAAATGAGAGATATAACACAAGTCACACAACTCTTATTATTCTCAAGTGGTTATGAGAGATGATGTGAAAGACAAGGGAAACTTGAAAATCCCACAATTCCTCCGTTGAATGTTTTCATTTTCTTTTAGTGTTTGATTTCCTTTGAAATATCTTTAGAGGAGTTTGTATATAAGCATAACATTTAGCACATGCCATGATTGTTGTCACCTCTCTTGATTATAGGTGAAACTCTTGCTCATGCATTCATCTATTTCCATTGGAATGTGATTAGATATTCACATTCCAATGGAAATAGATGAATGGGTGAGCAAGCACGACACCTCCAAATGTCAGCCTCTGATACAACGAAACCATGATAGGAAGAGAACTGAGATGCAATTAAAAAACTGACACAACTTTGGCACCTCCAATTCTCGGTCTCTAACATGGTGAACCCAAATGGGAGGAGGGTTGTGTGGTGTAGGTAAATTATCAGTGTGGACACAAACAATTCCTCTAGCCAGAGAGAGCGGGTCTAGCCACAAAAAAACAATCTATAGAAAATCTCCTTAAGCTATAATCAAATAAGAGGGCCTAGCTCTTAGAACGTTATTCTGCTTGGTGATGATCCTGCTTCCTTACTCTAGCTATCTTTCGTTTCCTTCCTTCGAATACCTGAAACAAGCAAACAAACAACAACAACAAACATGATAGCATACAATGTTGTATTCAGCCTACTTAACAGGTCAAGGAACATTAAGCCATAAAGATGTAAGATAACACTTCATGTAGGAAATCAATCAATAGTTGTATTCATATAGATTAGAAAGAGATTACAACCAATACCTTGAAATTGTTGGTCTCCTCCGACGTATCCGACTTCCCACACTTGTGCTAGCATCTCATGGATGGCCCCAACAATGGAAGTTTCAAGGCCTCTTCCCTTTAGTCTCAAACCAAACCAAAACACACTATTCTCCCTCAAACATACACTAGAAAGCTACAAGCTATAGATGTCTTGTTGATCATTCAAACTCACTCTAAAACTAGTTTAGCTTGGGAAAAGAGAGGTTTATATAGCTTGGATGGAGGGGAGATGGTTCCTCTCATCATGGTAGAAGGCCTTATCTCTTGGTTTTTCTCCATCCTAATAGGGGAAAGGATCCCAAACTGACTTCATCAGCTCCATCCAGCCCAACCATCTACCAGACTTCCGTTACGAAGCTTTTAGACCTGGAAGCTTCGACTCCATATTTAAAAAACTTGCCAAAAGAGGATCGATGCGACTGAAAAATGGCTCAGTCGCACTGTACAGTGCTTGTGCTAGTTTTAATTTTTGCAAATTGGCATGAGGAGGAAATTGGTCAGTAGTGTTGGTCTTGTAAACTAGGGTAAAAGGAAAAATCTTGGGAAATGATGCAAATGGGAATTATTCTGCTCATGAAGAGGGACATACTGGGAGTTTCTTCATGATGGGAAAGCATGTAGGGTTCACTGTATAGGTTCTCCAGGATCGTGGACGGGGAGTACAGGGACAGTGGAAAAATGTTGTGTAACAGGTTGTGACCTAATTAGATAATCAACACAACTTCACCAAAAGAAGAAGAAAGGAGGTCGTAGATCGTCACATTCCAATGGACATGCAAGCATGATGTAGATTATTACATTCAAATGGAAATATACAAATGCATGAGCATATCAAGAACTATTAACGCAATAATCAAGCATTCTAGTACTAGAGTTTCTAAATTTGAAGGATTGTTGCAAACAAGAATCAAACGTCAGATAACAAGAATCATGAAGCTTATTTGCCATATTAATCATACGCCAACTTCTAGAAATCAATATGAGGTTTATGTGGATGAGAGGTTGGGATGAATGTACGCAATCAGAGGAGTCTTTTTCTCTGCCTCCGGCCATGTTTCGTGGAGTGGATATGATTTGGGAGACAATTTTGAGCATATGAATATTGACGGGGAAAATGTTGAGTTGAGAGCATTGTTGGGAGATATTGAGGAAAAACTTGGTGATGATGTAAGTGAGCATTGCACTTCACCTTTGAAGTGTCTCTACCTTTGAATTGAACTGAATTGGGTGCCAACAATATACTATGTGAACTAAATTGGGTAACCAAATCATTGAATAATGTGCTTTATGGGTGTAGTTGTACATGTTGAAAACACAACTAGATTATTGTATTCATTGTTGTCATTGCATTATATATATATATATATATACTCTTACTTAAGACACAAATTATATTTTTTTTTTATTTTGGTTAGAAAACTTTGTTATTTTTAAAACATATTCTATGAAGTTTATTAAAGTTTTGAAAAAATAAATATTAAATACAATAATTTGAAAATTAAAAAATAATTTCTAATTTTTCAAAATGTAATTTTTCTTTTGTCTAATTGGTTGATGGCTATTTTTAAGTGGTTTTAAGTTTAATTATGATATATAAAATTTCTATTTAAAAACAAAAAATCTTTAAAAAAATTATATTTGTCAAGTGTCATAATAATGATTGTTATTACACTTTTTGCACAACATAATACCATGTGGATAACTGCGTACCATAATTTAAGCAATTATTTGCATAAAAAATGGTGGACAACTATCCACATGGCATTCTATATATTTATGGTGGGAAACTATCATCATGGCATTCTATTGTGCAAAGAGTGCATTGACAATCATTATTAAAGTTTATTTGAGTATTTTTATGTCATTACATTTTGTCCTCTATTAAACACATCCATAATAATTATAATATATTGTTTTTATATATACACCCAATAATATATAATGAATATCCTAAATATTTTTTTTAAATATTTATATAAAATAAATTAAACAATATATCAATTATATTTGTATACATAACATGAAATAAATAAGTAAACCTATTGAAAGTTGTTAGTGCCCACCATATATATATATGCATAATTATTATATAATTTTACTTAATATCAATAAGAATTATAAAAAAAATTAATAAATAAATTAAAATGGTTATCAATTCAAACAACAAATAAACAACAAGGTTTTTAATATTTATATTTTTAATTGAAAACATTTGTCTATACACAATTTTAGCTCTTTATTGTTTTTACTTTAATTTAGCTATCAATTTTTTTTTGCACAAGTGGTAGCTACTAAGCAACATTGCAAATTACACTTCTTTAAGTTGAGATGAATACATTGAAAATGTTTTTGGAGTTAATAAATTGAGAAACATATTGGCCTAGTGAACTTATAACTCAACATATGAATGTTATTGTCATTTTTGTTAGGCATTAAGGATAAGAATGAATAGATAGTTGAAGATTGATATGTATGTGTGTATGTATGTATGTAATTTCTCACTAATTATTTTATCTGTGCATGGAAACACTATGTGATTTAAAAAACATTTGTATGCTTAAACGCTGAGGTATGTGTTAATTGAAAGGAAAATATAGTGAAAATGAATGTGGTACCACAAGTTCATAGATTGGTAGGGATATAGAGTATAGGGTTCAGATGTACACATTATTTTCTAGATTGTTTTCCAAGATAACTAGCAAGCACCATTGTTGCATACCTAAGTATCTTGATAGATGAAAATATGTCCATGAAATGGCTAGTTGTTCAATTTTTACACTTAGTTTGATGTTAGACCCTTGAGTACAATAGGTTCCTAGCCAATCTTGGTGGTATTAATGTAGATCATGTGTATTGGTGTTTAGATTTTTTTTGTAGTTTTATCTTGCCTAGAGTTAGTAGTTAGAGGGGTATATAATGGTAACTAGGAAATATTACAAAATCTTGTACCTAGAGATGGAGTATGTAAATGTAATGTCCTTGTATCTATTTGTGTAATAGGTAAAGTACTTAAGACTTGGGTAGCCATGCACACCCATTTACCATGTGACATTAATGATTTTGATAACTTGTTTGGTATAGTGAAAAACCTCTATTATGGAGTTGTTAACACTAGGAGGAGTGGGTTGCGTTTTTATTGATTTTATTGTTATTCAATTCTATTTGTTATAGACTTTAAGGGGTATGGTAGGTTTAGAAATTGAACTTTCCTACATACTCAATTTGAGTTCATCAAGAAGTTGAATAAACCATGATGTTGAATGACATCTTCTGAGACAATTTGTTGAATTGGTTAAGTATCCATACATTCTAGTGGATGATTGTTTCTTTATATAAATGTTGACAGTTTGATGATGTCTACATGATCTGGGCAGGGGATGCACGTGCCAAGTTGAGATAGCTACAAACGTTACTTATGATAAGTAACTTTCATTCATGATGGACCATTTGTTCGAAAGGGTGAAGACCTAAGCTAATAGAGATTAAAATAAGTAATTGTTAAGGGGGAGCAATGGAATGATTAACTCCTGTTGTCTTATGGATCATTGTGTAATACATATACAAGAAGGTTGTGGTTTGTTAATGTATTAGTCATTGTCATGTAGAGATTGTCTCTATATGCACAATCCTTTTATTTGTTTTAAGAGATTAGATCTAGTTGGATGAAAATTTCTCTTTATCTTTATTAGCTTCTAATTTAGAACATTTGAGATATTACCTTAAAAAATTATTTATATGATAAGATGGTACAATTATTTTTAAACAAATCTTTATGTCTTTATATGCTTACAATTATACTATTGAATAAATCACTCAAGGCAATTTAGATATTTAAAGATTTATTTACTTTTTCTTTTTTTCCAAGGAAAAAATCAACAACTTTATATCAATAAAAATGAAAAGTTACATAGAGTAGATGCACAAAGCATTGAGGAATTGTCCCAAGGACCAGTGTATTGTATATGCTTGACATACAACAAAGGGTGGTTCACGGCCAGTGGCCGTTACATCCACAGAAATATTGACACACAACAAAGGGTGGTTCACGGTCAGTGGCCGTTATGTCCACAGAAATATCTGGGTTGATCAACCCCGAAGGGAAAAATATTTGGGTTGATCAACCCCGAAGGGAATCAAGCCCCTCGGCCAAACTAACATGGCCTAACCCCAAGGGCGTCAAGGAGAATTGACCCCGTGACCTCCCAATTGGCGAGGTACTTAACAATGGGGACTCCACCAGTTGAGCTAACCCTTGGGGATTTTATGTGCTTGACACACACCTAGTAGACTGGCTACAAAAGATAAAAATAAAATTACAATTTGTTAGATAAACTAGACTTTTCTTTTTTGCCTTTTTTCTTTTAGATTTTTTGGGAAACCCAAGTGATAGAGTAGTAGTAACAATTACCAACTCATTATTGTCTTCTTTATCTGAGTCTAAGATTTAATTCCACCTATGCCTTGATTATTATTCTTTCCTTCGTCTTAGTTTTCGAATAACGAAACTACTACTGAGTTATTTAGATTCTCTGCTTATCCATGAATTCACTATTGCAAGGACGTAGACTGTCCCAAAGGGAAAAAAACGCATTGTCTACAGCCCATCTCTCCGCCCATAAACGGATGAGGATTTGGGCGAGAACAGAGGGTGTACGCAGACTCTGAAAACAATCTCTCAGACAGTGTGAACCATCGCTTTATCGCCAACAAGAAGATCCTGAGAGATGATGCGAAAGACAAGGGAAACTAGAAAATCCCATAATTCATCCATGGAATGTTTTCGTTGTCTTTTAATGTTTGATTTAATTTGAAAGAGCTTCAGAGGAGTTCATATATATAAGCATAACATTTAGCACCTGTCATGGTTGTTGTCACCTCTCTTGATTATAGGTGAAACTCTTGCTCATGCATTCATCTATTTCCATTGGAATGTGATTAGATCTTCGCATTCCAATGGACATAGACGAATGGATGAGCAAGCACGACGCCTCCAAATCTCAGCCTCCGATACAGCGAAACCATGATAAGAAGAGAACTGAGACGCAATTAAGAAACAGACGCAACTTTGGTGCCTCCAACTCTCGGTCTTTGACATGGTGAACCCATATGGGAGGAAGGTTGTGACCTAATTAGATAATCAACACAAATTCACCAACAGAAGAAGGAAGAAGAAAACAGGTCGTAGATCGTCACATTCCAATGGACGAGCAAGCATGATGTAGATCATTACATTCCAATGGAAATAGACAAATGCATGAGCATATCAAAAACTATTAACGCAATAATCAAGAATTCTAGTACTAGAGTTTCTAAATTTGAAGGATCACTGCTAACAGGAATCAAACGTGAGATAACAAGAATCATGAAGCTTATTTTGCATGTTAATCATACGCCAACTTCTGGAAATCAATCCGAGGTTTATGTGGATGAGAGGTTGGGATGAATGTACGCAATCGGAGGAGTCCTGTTTTCTGCCTCCGGCCACGTTTCGTGGAGTGGATAGTGATTTGGGAGACAATTTTGAGCGTATGGATATTGACAGGGAAAATGTTGAGTTGAGAGCGCTGTTGGGAGATATTGAGGAAAAACTTGGTGATGATGTAAGTGAGCACTGCACTCAACCTTTGAAGTGTCTCTACCTTTGAATTGAACTGAATTGGGTGCCAACAGTATACTATGTGAACTGAATTGAGTAACCAGATCATTGAATCATGTGTTTTATCGGCGTAGCTGTACATGTTGAAAACACAACTAGATTATTGTATTCGTTGTTGCAATTGCATTTTATATATATATACTTAAGACACAAACAAGGCATACCACAGTTAATTGTTCCCAATATATATGTTCTTGGATAATATTTTGTTTGAATATGGTGGGGGTGTGTGAGGCTCAGGCTGACTCGATTGATAACGAGGATTTGAAATGAGGAGTAATATTTTTCTTTCCATAGTCGGTATGTCCGGAAAACGCTGGAATGTGATGTAAAATGCCTTTCTATTATTTTGGTTAGAAAACTTTGTTTTTATGACTTTCAATTAGTGTTGATTTTTTTGACATATTCTATCAAGTTTAGCAAAGTTGTGAAAAATTAAATATTAAATAGAATATTTTGAAAATTAAAAAATAATTTCTAATTTTTCAAATTGTAATTTTTCTTGTCTAATTAGTTGATGGCTATTTTTAAGTGGTTTTTTTAAATTATGGAAATAAAAATTAAAATTTATATTTATTAAGTTTATATTATAAAGTTTTGATCGTTATTGCACTCTTTGCACAACATAATACCATGTGGATAACTGCCCACCATAATTTAAGTAATTATTTGCATAAAAAATGGTGGACAACTATCAACATGGCATTATGTATACTTGTTTAAATTATGGTAGGAAACTATCATCATGGCAGTCTGTGCAAAGAGTCTATTAGCAATCATTATTATTAAAGTTTATTTGAGTATTTTTATGTCATTACATTTTGTCCTCTATTAAACATATCCATAGGAATTATAATATATTATTTTTATATATACACCCAATAATAAATAATAAACCTAAATACTTTTAAAATATTTTATTAAAAAAATAAACAATATATCAATATTAATACAAATAACATGAAATACAAAAAACACTTAAGGGATTCTAGTGCCCCACCATAAAAATATATGTCAAAATTAATTATATAATTTTACTTAATATCAATAAGAAACATGTAAAAAGATATTAATAATAAATTAAAATGGTTATCAATTCAAACAACAAATTAAACAACTAGGTTTTTAATATTTATATTTTTAATTGAAAGCATTTGTCTATACACAATTTTAGCTTTTTATTGTTTTTACTTTAATTTAGCTATCAATTTCTTTTTGCACAAGTGGTAGCTACTAAGCACACTGTATATTACACTTGTTAAAGTTGAGATGAATACATTGAAAATATTTTTGAAGTTAATAAATTGAGAAACATATTGGCCTAGTGAACTTATAACTTAACATGTGAATGTAATTGTGATTTTTGTTAGGCATTAAGAATAAGAATGAATAGATAGTTGAAGATCCATATTTATGTATGTATGTATGTAACCTCACACTAATTATTGCATCCGTGCATGGAAACGTTATGTGATTTAAAAAACATTTGTATGCTTAAACGATGAGGTATGTGTTAATTGATTGGAAAATATAGCTAAAATGAATGTGGTACCACAAGTTCATAGATTAGTAGGCATATAGAGTGTAGGGTTTGGATGTACACATTATTTTCTAGACTATTTTCCAAGATAACTAGCAAGCACCATCGTTGCATACCTAAGTCTCTTGATAGATGAAAATATGTCCATGAATAGCTAGTTGTTCAATCTTTACACTAAGTTAGTTTGATGTTAGACCCTTGAGTACAATAGGTTCCTAGTCAATCTAGGTGGTATTAATGTAGATCATATGTTTTGGTTTTTAGATTTTTTTGTAGTTTTATCTTGCCTAGAGTTAGTAGTTAGAGGGGTATATAATGGTAACTAGGAAATATTACAAAATCTTGTACCTAGAGATGGAGTATGTAAATGTAATGTCCTTGTATCTATTTGTGTAATAGGTAAAGTACTTGAGAATTGGGTAGCCATGCACACCCATTTACCATGTGACATTAATGATTTTGATAACTTGTTTGGTATAGTGAAAAACCTCTATTATGGAGTTGTTAACACTAGGAGGAGTGGGTTGTGTGTTTACTGATTTTTTTTGTTATTCAGTTCTATTTGTTGTAGACTTTAAGGGGTATGGTAGGTTTAGACATTGAAGTTTCCAACATACTCAATGTGAGTTCATCAAGAAGTTGAATAAACCATGATGTTGAAGGACATCTTTTGAGACAATTTGTTGAAATGCTTAGGTACCCATACATTCTAGTGGATGATTGTTTCTTTATATGAATGTTGATAGTTTTATGATGTCTACATGATCTAGGCAGGAGATGCACGTGCCAAGTTAGGATAGCTACAAACTTTGCTTATGATAAGTAACTTTCATTCATGATGGAGCATCTGTTCGAAAGGATGAAGACCTAAACTAATAGGGATTAAAATAAGTAATTGTTAAGGGGGAGCAATGGAATGATTAACTCCTATTGTCTTATGGATCATTGTGTAATACATATACAACAAGGTTGTGCTTTGTTAATGTATTAGTCATTGTCATGTAGAGATTGTCTCTATATGCATAATCCTCTTATTTGTTTTAAGAAATTAGATTTAGTTAGATGAAAGATTCTCTTCATCTTTATTAGCTTCTAATTTATAACATTTGAGATATTACCTTAACAAATTATTTATATGATAAGATGGTATACATTATTTAAATATTTTGTATAGTTTTTTTTGTATTTTTAGATTTTTTTTAAATTTTATTTGGGCTGATATAAGCAAAATTTCAACTTTGATCATACTGGGCTGTAAAATAAACCTCTCAACTCAATTAACAGTTAAAAATATATATATTAAATCATATTAATACAAACTTATATTATTAAATAACAAAAATAATTAAAAAAATAATAATAATATAATAATAATAAAAAAACCACTCCAAGTAAAATATCCTACCATAATTTATTTTTCTTTCGTAAATAAGAGGAACGTTGACGCGCAGCTCTTTGTTCCCGAGGAGATGATAAGAAGACGATAGGAATTTGAAAATCCCACAATTCACCCGTCGAATATTTTCGTTGTCTTTCAGTGTTTAAATGCCATTGAAATTTGAAAGAGCTTCCGAGGAGGGTTTCGTTACTTTATATTTAATTGGTTTTGAATTTGGGCATTGAGTTCACAATCCAGGTCTGAATTTGTATTAAGACCCGCCTCTTTCTCTTTTTCTTTATTAAAGACGTTTTTATTTTTTATTTTTATAATAAATATGTAGAAATTTTTATTAAAAACTTTTGTTCAACTTTTATAAAAAAAATAAAAGATAATCAAAATCTATCTAAGTTTAAATTTAATTTATAATAAAATTAACTTATTAGAAGTTCCCTTACAAGTTAATAATTTTCCCTTTGAATTTATTAATCAAACAATAAAAATTAAATAATTAAATTTATGGTAAAATAAATTGAAAAGGTATTTTAAATTTAAATTAATACTTTAATTTAATAAATAATGTTATCAAACAATTACAGTTATGTTACGTAAACATATAAAATTTCATAATAAAAATTATAATATAAGAGGACGGTAATGTAGTATAACAACCCATAAAAGAAAAGAAATATTCCTGTGAAATTAAATTTAAGATTAAAAAAAAATGTAATAAGATTTTTACTGAGTTCTCCATCTCGGTGAGCTCAGCCTCCTGTGATACGAGATGGCACAGTTGAGGCGTAAGTCGAGCGACGCAGAAGAAATGCGAACCTGATTATCTCTAAGCCTAGACTGAGCATACGACCAGTGAAAGCTGTTAAGAAATTAGAAAGAAGCGCTATTGATTGATCATCCGTTATCTTTAATTCATAAGAAAAGGTAAGGAAATGAGGCTTCCTCCCGAGAAGGAGATAATAAGGGGCTGTTATAGGTCGCAGTTACATTTTATAATGGAGATAAAGATTAGCCATCTTAAGTACGCAGTGGTGAGGTAATTTTATGTTATTGTGTTAGTGGAGAAAGATCTTCGATGGTAAGGGTTTTATATCAAAATTAATATTTAAGATTATTTTTGCGTATATAATAGAAAGTGAAATTTATTAAAGTAAAGAAAATTATATATAAGTTTGCTTTAATTTAATATATATAATTTATTATTTTATTATAACTTTATATTTTATAAATATAAATAATTAATTTCAACCTAGCCTAGAAAAAATAAAGAAAGTAAAGAGTGCACATTTCGTTTATACTTGTATAATATAATAAAATATAAGATGGAGATTGAATTAAGACTCCTAAGGAAGATAGGTTTTTTTTGCTTTATATGGTTTGCATAAAGGGTTAATTTAAGAAATGGGATATGGTTTAAATTGGTATATTAGATATATATAAAGAAAGAGGATTGTATATAGTTAAAATTAAATTTATTAAAATAAAGAAAATTATATATAGATATTATATATATTAGTTAGTTTTGAAAAAAGTATTATTGATTGAGTTATCTTTTATTTTATAAAAAGAGGTAAGGGAATGAGGTCTTTATATTGTAATGAGGTTAATAGGGTTGATAGCTTCACTTTCATTTTATTATTGGAGAATAATAGATTTAATTATTCTTAAATAAAGTGGTGGTAAGGTAATTAATTTTATGTTCATTATGGAAGTAAAAAAGATATTTGTGGTAAGGAATTATGTATATTAAATTAATATTAAGGCTTATATATATATATATATATAGTTGTTTAAAGATGCATTTTTATATTATCGTCATAGAAAACTAGAGTACAAATTTGTCTTCACGACTCTTTTAGTTTCATTTAGACTAGAGAAGTTAGCGAGGAGAGTTGAAGAATGCATGAGATATGACCATACAACCATTATTTCTAATAGGCTATACAACCTTACAAAGCAAAAAGGCAACAGAACAAACAAAGAACTTGAAACCAACATGTCACGGGGGTGGATGAGGAGGAAGCCCATGAGGTGTTGCAAGGAGGCCATTTCGCTCATGCATGCAGAAGTCGATATGCTCCACTCAAGCCTCCAAGTAGCATAGACAGTCGTTGATGCATCACTGGTTCCAACAAATTCTCTTCAGTTGTTCCAGATTTTCACTGACGCTAAATTGAATATCATTCATGTATGCCACCAATTTGTTTATGTCTTCATAACGATGCTCTCTGAGGATGTCTAGGTTGGCTTGAACTCCTCGGAGTCGTTCAACAATTAATTCTAGCATAGTCAATGCCTCGACTAAACCTGGTGAGTGATCGCAGTCATGAGCCACCTCTCCCACTCACTCCCCACTTTCTAAATCCTCCGAAGCTAAGATCTGGTAGTTGGCTCGACGCCCGACAGGGCCATGCTTCCCTCCTCCATGACGGGGGGGGCATCGCTGACAGGGCATGGATGGCGGCCCCCATGAACCACTTAACAAGAATACAGAAGAAACCCCAACCACCTAAGAGGAATTACCCACCAAAATATGTGAGAACAAACCAGGAACCCACCACAACCACAACATAATGTCCCCACGACCAAGACCATGTCGGGGCTCACACAGAGTCTTCCCTACCCACACCCTCTCAAATCCCCAGGTCGACTCACCCCCACCACAACCCACAACCAGAACTAGAGAAGGAGGATGACGACAGTCAGGATAGGACCATATGGAAACAAACCCAACATGATATTGAATAGAAGCAGGTTAAAGCTAACAAGAGTCGATAGAGCCAGATGATGACCAGATCTACTACAAGCTTGGCATTTTCCTTCTGTGGTGCTAGGACACAATGAAATCCACCACAAACTCTGGCATCCCCCGGTAGAATTTTGATCAGTATAAACCCACAGACGAGAACTTACCCAGGTCCCATACCACTCACTCCACAAGACAACCAACAGTGATGCTAAACCAGCCACCCTCAAAAGCAAACTTTCATAAAAAGACCAAAGCCAAAGAAGCCAAATTACCTTAAGAACATCGGGTTCCCAACTTCCTGGAGCACCCCGCACCGATGACAATTGGGGTTCCCCCACACAATGTCAGGCTTACAATGACATATTGCAGTGATGCATCCATTTGTGCCAGGATCCCATGTGAATGCATAAAAACCCTTCTGAAAAGCCCCTATGGTAATACTCGACCCCTTCGCTTAACACCAATTATCCCATGGCCCTGGCACACTCGCTTGACCACCAATCCTCATATCCACCACCCTGCAACCCAAATTCATCGCCCAGGAATCGACATTCATTCTGTTTAATCTGCTCCTTGTTATATCAAACACAAGTGGGTCTAGATTGTTCGAACCACCCCCGTCACATCACATAACTTGTACGCCATAATCATAAATTTACATGCCTCGTGGGGCAAACCCCGAGTTCGTGTTGCCAACTCGAGATCGTGTTGCTAACTGTTTGTTCAGCCCCATCGAGGGTTAACGATTTGCATATTAAAATTAATATTAATAAATAAAATTTGTATTGATATGTATAATAAAAGGTAATTTATTAAGTAGAAAATTATTATAGTAGATATAATATAGATATAATATAGATATAATATAGATATAGATATAAGATATAAGATATAGATATAGATAAGTATATTATATATCTTATCTATATCTATATCATATCTATATCTATCTATACTTATATCTATATCTATATATTATATATAATATTAAATTTTATTTTTACAAACATTTATTTTTATATCAATGGAGAAATTGTAAAAGAATAACAGTTTAATTAAATCTTTGTTTATACTTTAGGAACTTAAGTTTGATTATATATAAAATTTTAATAAACTAGTTATGGTTATATTTATTTTAATTTTTGAAAAAATAATTAAATCACATTGAGAATATTGTTGTTAATGTTGATTATTCATTATATAACACATATATCTTAGTTTTAATGGTTATTTGATCTGATTAGACAAGTCAAATTTATTGAAATAACTTGAAATTAGACATATTGAAATTAGAGTTATTATTATTGTATTTAAATGAACAGTTAACTTTCTATCAATCAAAATGGACTCTAACCAGTGCCATTACATTCAGATGCATTAGATTTTCCATAGCCCTCCAAAATTGCTCGGACCATTGTCTTTTGATATTTTCCATATTAACTACAACATTTTTCATATAACTTCTCCAAAAACTCCCATTAATCCTAACAAAACTACATAACATAATAAAAATTTAGAAATGGAAGAAACTACCCAAAGCCCTCCTCATAGATCCCATTGTATTCCTCCATGCCCACATTGTCCTCTTCCACATGCTGGAGTGAGTCCTCTGCCAGATTCTGGCCATGCTCTTGTTGCGGCTCTTGCTAATCATCGAGCAAGGGAGAAAGTGCACCACCTCCACCAGACTCCATATGCTACTCAACGTGTTCACTGAGACCATAAGCTTCCTTCAATACATTAATGACATCTGACTCCACCTTAACCTCAGAATTATCCACTTTGAAGTCCAAATTTTCTAACTTAGTCACAATTAACTCATCTTTTGCGTGAACATTTTCAACATCGTTTTTTAAGTTTCCAAGTTGGCTCATGACCAAAGAAAAGAGGGAACTAACCTTAGAGATAATTTGCTCACCAATTATGGACATAATCACCTCAAATTCATGTTTTAATGCCCACACCTTATCATCCAAAGCAACACCAATGAAATTCCCTGAAGCTGAGGCCATACCTTCAATTCGAAGAAGTCGAATGGAGAGCCACAGCGATTGAAGCTAGCACAACCAACCCTTTATATCCAAAATTGGCTCCAAATTGGCAGCAAGATGATTCCATTCATATTTAATGCATCGCTACTTGTGTTGGATTAAAGTCACACGCGATCGAGCGGGACTATTCCTCCTTTGCAATGGTATGAGTTGATCCTGCTCTTCCAACTGTTGAAAAACACGTAACTAGGTTTGGTCTTCATAAATATGAAATTTACTTTTTATTCTTGTATTTTGTAAAATGAAAGAAAAACTATTATTTTTATTGGAACATGGGTTTTTACGCTCAAGGTCTTTTATTTTAAAGGTCAAATACCCATTGAGTGCTTCTAGGGTTTATCTTAGGTCAAGAAGTCAAAAGAGTCATTGTCATAAGTTGAAGGCCCCATCAAGCACATTGCAACTTGTAAAGAAAATTATTTTTGTAATTAAAAGTGTTAAAATACCCTTCAAGACTAAGTCAGCCTAGAAGTTGAGAAGTTGACCTATTTTGAGGAGCCATGTCCACCTTGAGAATCCTACATAAAGCAGGGAACTCGGCCTCCTTGAGATACATTCATCTCATCTCTCATTCAAGAAAATGAGGATCAAAAAAGGGATAGTGAAGAAGGAAGAGGATGAAGAAAGATATTTTGAGGATAAGTATATCTCACACGTGTAAAGAAGGAAGGCTAAGGTTTGTTGCTTCAAGGTCGAGATTCTCTATCTGTTGAAAGAGGGTCAAAGTTGTTGGAAGAAGGATCTACTAGGTCACATTCTAGCCCTAGACAAGGAAGCAAAGCAAGAAAATTTACTAGGACGCGTTGGAAGGCAAAATCGAGCTCATACGTGTGGATGCAACAACGGTTGTTGGGGGCCATAAATTTCAGACCTGCAGTAGAGGCCAAAATTCTGAAGTTGGGGGTTGAAGTTGTGTTGTTGGAAGATATTTGACTTGTTTTGACTTGGACAAAGAAAGCATATCATCTAGAGAGGTTGGAATTGGTCTTGAAGGGTATTGGTCTTGGTCTATAGGTCTTGGAATTCGTCAATTGAAGAATCTATAGAACGAGAAGAGATTTATGGGTTTTCCTCTCAAGTGGGGAGGTTTTGGCCCTGGCTTGTAGCCTATATCCTTTGTACTATTTTTCTTCTTATTATGGTAGTTGTTTTATGATAAACAAACATAATAATAAGAGAAGAAGTTAATAAGTAAGAAAAGGTAAAAATATATCACAAGTAGTATCATAGAAGGAGAAATCATCCTAACTACTACCTTATAGATTTCTCAACATGGTATCAAAGCTAACGTTGGCTAAGGGTATAATGAAGATATCCTCTACACTAAAGAAGTTCCTAAAGAAGTGTACAAAGGTGGTAAACAAGGGCACCAAATAAGAATAATATCTCCTTTTTTCTTCTAAGAAGGAATTGACCAAGATATCTACAAAGGATGAAGGACTATTCTTAGCACTCACTGGCACATTTCAAGATGAGAGTATTTGGGTGATCGATATGAAAATTCAACAACTAGAATCCTATTGGAGAAACTGGTATTATTTCTTCTAACTAATAAATTAATTATTCAGTTTATTGCTACGATAACATCGAAATAAACACACAACAACTTTCACAAATAAAAATTGTAGAAATAAAATAGCATTGGAATTAAGAAATGCTAGCACACACACACAAAAATTAACACAGTTATTTTTTTTTTAAAAGTCACCAGAAAAACCCAATGTGGGAAAATCAATACAGTAGATGAGGGTTTTATTTTATTATGCAGCAGTGAAATTTGAATAAAATCTATGGATAACCGACTAGCAATCCAAACAACAATTATTTGTCAGAAATAATTAGATAGAAAAATTTTCACCCCACAATCAATTCCGGCACTCGCTTCTATAGAATATTGGTCGTCTAAACCCCAGTGTGAGCCCTTCTATGTTGTCTCTCACATGTGTGGCTCAATTTTTCCTTTAATCAAGTCATATAGCCTGTCTCTGCTACTGGAAGTGACTCTCCAACCCTCTGGAAGACTTTCCCTGCCTCTGGAAACTGAATCTACCTCCTCCTCGGCTAAATTGAATTGCTTTGCATCAGCTTCTACACTGCTTCTACGATTCTTCTGCGTGGATCACTTATGTCCCTTGTTGTTGCCTCTCCGGATTTGAAAAACTTCCTTTGGGTCACTATCTCTGCCCCTCACTACCCCTCTTCGATCTCTGGATCTCCGGCAACTGTTGTTGCTCTCTGGAAACCGATCTGCCAAGGAAATCGAACTGCAGAAGTGTGTCCTCCAAGTGCCCACCGACTTCTTCTTATAATCATTTGTTGGGACTCCAACAACCAATTTTAAATCTTAATCAATGGCTAGGATCATCTTGAATTTGATCCATGTGAGTTTCTAGTTGATTGACACATTATCACAATTAATACTGATTAATTAACCATATTCCCTAAGTTTAGAGTTAGGAAATCTTTAAAAATCGACTAATAATATAATTGAGACACTTCTACGTGGAATTTCTAGAAACGATTTTTGGGTTTTGGAGAACTCATGTATTCTAGGCTCCCCACCAAATTTTGTGGCTAGAACACATCTGATGCTACAAAAACTAACAATCGATAGTGGAGTATCAAGACATATGACTCATCATCACATGCAATTAAAGACATTATCAAAATGAAATTCCTCTTACTCTGTAGAGCTTGGTGACAATAAAAGCTACCCTGTGAGAGGAATTGGATCAACTTCACTTGAGCTAGTGAATGGAGAAAACATTCATCTCAACAATATCTTATTGTTCTAGGTTTACACAAGAATATACTCTCCATTTCAAGTCTAGAAGACAAGGGTGATAGAGTTTCTTTCATTGATGGAAAGGTTGTAGTATGGGGTAAAAACTCAAGCATATAATATGAAAGAATGATTGGGATTTGTGAAGGAAGACTTTATAGATTGTTAACTCCCCTCTCTCAATCTTTGGTTCACATTGAAGTTAGCCCATGTTAACATTGGCATAGAAGATTCGGTCATCTTCACTAAAAATCCTACCAACCCTAAGTTCAATAGTGAATGGCATCCCCGATCTAAAATAAGACCATGAAGGAGTATGCAAGGGATGTGCATTGGGTAAGAACACCAAGAGACCATTTGGAAGTACTGTTTCAAGGTCAAAATAAATCTTGGATCTTATTCATTCCGATGTTTGTGGTCCTATGACTACAAATTCACTTGGAGGTCATCTATATTATGTCACATTCATATATGATCATTCAAGGAAAACTTAGGTTTACTTAATGAAAACCAAGGATGAAGTATTTATCAAATTTCAAGAATTCAAAGCTGAAGTAGAGAACCTTACAAAAAATGAGAATCAAGATATTAAGGTCTGATAATGTAGGAGAATACACATCCAAGGAAATTATAACCTTCTGTAAGGAGTCTAGGATTAAGAGGGAGTTGATTGTCCCATATAATCACAGACAAAATGGAGTTGTAGAATGAAAAAATAAATTCATTAAAGAAAGTGTAAAAGATATGTTACATGATCAAGATTTGCTGAAATTTATGTGGGGAGAAGCTATGAAGATAGTTGTATACATACAAAATCGAAGTCCCCACAGGTCACTAGATAACATGACTCCTCAAGAAGCATTCACCGGGAAGAAACCAAGCATGGATTGTCTCCGAATTTTTGGTTGTCCTATCTACATTCATATATCAAAGGGCAAGACAAATAAGTTGGATCCATCAAGCATGAGGGAACATTTGTTGGCTACAATAATTCTTCCAAGGCCTATACGATCTACATAAAATAAAGACATCGAATAGAAGTCAATCGAGATGTGATATTTTATGAAAGTATTGCATTTAAGAAATCAAAAGATCTTCCTATGGACTCTTATGATGAAGAACTTCCAGTATTTGAAGAGGAAGTTTCTAGGGAGGAAGAAGAATCAAATCATGAAGATGAAGGTCTCAGTGAACCTATACAACCCATGACTATCCCTGAAACCAGAAAGAGACCTAACTATTTGAAATCTACACTATTAGATGCAGAAGGTCATGGAGCAGTTAAAGGCATATTTAGAGAAAGAAAGAAGCCCAAAATATATTCAGGGTATGCAACATATATGACAAAGTTAATAGAAGCATATCCATCCACCTTTGAAGAGACTATCAAACATCAAGAATGGAAGGATGCCATGAATGAAGAATATCAATCAATAATGAAAAATGGAGTTTGGGAGATCGTACCTAGGTATGAAGATGATCTGGATTTAAACAGGAATGCAAAAAATTACATAGATAACCATAAACACAGATATGCGGCGGAAATAATACTTCATTTCATTAATGTAAAATACTGAAATATGCTTACAAACAGTAATGGAAATAAACTAGCTAGGGCGATGGTAGCTTATCTCTGAGAAGAGACGTGGCGGCTACAAGCCTCTGAACTATGTTACAATGAGGCTCGAAGGCCTATTTATTGTTGAGAAACAATGGAAAACCCTTTACATCCCAAAACCAAACCCTAGAAGATGAAACGCCAAATTGTGGGCCCCGTTTTGGGTAAGTTGGTACATCAACTTCCCGGGTTCGTAACTTTGGCATACGATCTCTGTTTGACGTGTATGATAGCTCGTTAGAAAGATCTATCCGAGCACTACAACTTTGGGAAGGGAAACATCAGTCCATGGACCCATGTTGCCCCCATATTTCCCAAAAAATGTCGTTTAGGGCCTCAAAACGGCTCTGGAAGTTCAGGACCCGAAAAACTACTAAAAATAGTAA
>APFE031266936.1:124760-137274 GCA_000404065.3 Pinus taeda | reverse complement strand
CCCCTAGTTAAGAGGGAGTGTTCAAAAATGTGCAACTAGGTTTGTTCTTCATAAATATGAAATGTACTTTTGATTCTTGTATTTTGTAAAATGAAAGAAAATTTATTATTGTTATTGGAGCATGGGTTTCATGCTAAAGGTATTTTATTTTAAAGTTCAAGCACCCATTGAGTGCTTCTAGGGTTTGTCCTAGGTCAAGAAGTCAAAAGAGACATTGTCATAAGTTGAAGATCCCATCGAGCACATTGTAACTTGTAAAGAAAATTATTTTTGTTATTAAAAGTGTCAAAATACCTTTCAAGACCAAGTTGACCTGGCAGCTGAGAATTCAACCTATTTTGAGTAGCCACATGCACCTTGAGAAGCCTATATAAAGGAGGGAACTTGAACTCCTTGAGACACATTCCTATCATATCTCGATCAAGAAAAGGAGGACTAGAAAAGGGCTAGCGAAGAAGGAAGAGGACGAAGGAGGAATTTTCTATGCTAATTCTAACTCACACGTGAGAAGAAGGAAGGCTAGGGTTTGCTGCTTCAAGGTCGAGATTCTCTATCTGTTGAAAGAGGGTCAAAGTTCCTAGAATAAGGACCTACTAGGTCACATTCTAGCACTAGACATGGAAGCAAAGCAAGCGAAGTTACTAGGTGGCCTTGGAAGGAAAAACCAAGCTCACACGTGTGGATTCAACAATAATTGTTGAGGGCAAAAAATTTCAGACTTGTAGTAGAGGCTGAAATTTTGAAGCTAAGGGTTGAAGTTGTATTGCTGGAAGAGATTTGAATTGGTTTGACTTGGACAAAGGAAGCACATCATATAGAGAGGTTGGAATTGGTATTGGTCTAGAGGTCTTGGAATTTATCAATTGAAGAATCTATAAGAAGAGAAGAGATTTAAGAGTTTTCCTCTCAAGTGGAGAGGTTTTGGCCCTGGCTTGCAGCCTATATTTTGTGTACTTGTGTACTATTGTTCTTCTTGTTTTGGTAGTTGTTTGATGATAAACAAGCATAATAATAATGGAAGAAGTTAATAAGTAAGAAAAAATAAAAAGATATCACAAGTAGTTATCATAGAAAGAGAAATCATCCTAACCACTACTCTATAGATTTCTCAACACTGACCGACTTTAAAACCTTGTTGACGCCACACCACATGTCCGTATACTCATCCAAGATCTTTGTGCTATCCCACCTGTTGATTATGGGATCCAACAAACTGTAAGAACATTCATTGGGACTTGAATGTGCCTTGGAGTTATTACCATAATTATGCTTCCCGCTAGAAACAAATTCTGCCTTAATGGCCTTCACCTAATCAAAATCCTTGGAATGTATATGGTCATGGGATATGACATATTGTCGTTCTGCCTTGTGCCTCCAGCAAATCCCTTGGGCTAAATTGACCTTTATATTAGCTTGGATATTTTCCAATTGATTTTATTCGCGTTTAATATGGAAGAAGTCAAGAGCTTCAAATTTATCCATAAATAGTTGTTTTCTTTAAAAAGATAGGCATCAATTCATTTTCCCTACAGTTCTTCATTTTGTAGCATTTTTTTAATAGTGATAAGTGAGTCTCCAAATACACTTAAATGATGGATTCCCTCGGCCACCACAATCTTCATCCCTTGCCAAAGACCTAGTACTTATGCCTGGTTGTTTGAGGCAATGCCTAATCCCAATGCAAATTTTGTCTCAATTTCTCCATTAGAGCAAAAGATAACCCCTTCCCAAATTAGAATTATTATTATATATTAGTATTCACAATATATATAATATATAATCATTTTATAATTTTAACCTTCTCATTTAATAAGAAAACTTCTTTAGGCTTTGAATTTTATATCTGTGATAATTAAAATGTTGATAATAACCTTGTGGTGTTTGGATATGATTGTTAATTCTTAAATATAAGAAAATATATTAATATAATTTAAATAAGACTAGATTTTATATAATAATTTCAAACTATAATAAAATAAACTTTAACATAGTTTTTTAATGTATATTATAAATTTTAAGATTAAATAGATATATAAATTTTAAGATTAAAAATATTATTTAATATTTTATATAGGTTAAGATTGTAATCAACAGTTAGATAATAAATTATATTATATTTAAATTAAATAAACTAAATTAAAGCATTTTAATGTAGTATCTCATGTTATTTATGTGTTTGATTTAGTTTATGTAATAAAATATATTTATTTTATTTAATTATTTTTGGAATTGAAATATTATGGAAATATTGATTATGAAGTGTAGATTAGTTGAATTGTGTGGGGTTTCTTCCTCATTACAAGTTTAAAAATTATGAGGAGGATTGAATATGGAAGTTGCTTTGGGAGAATTAAACTTGCCAAAAGGCATCGAGGCTCAACCAAGCCTCATATAATATTGGTGATAAATATCCCACTATAGATGATCAATATTTTTTCCATCCAATATAGAAATTGACCTCAACCTAAACACAAAAACACAAAAAATAAGAAGAAAAAAATAGTTTTATGTTATTACGAAAGTGGAAAAAAATATTAAAACATATTACCATCAATATAGAGATTTATTTTATAATTAATAATTAAATATTTATAATATTTTTTTGTTTTATAATGATTATTTATAACTTATTCATATATCTATATTTATGATATACATTATTCATATTTTTATATATATAATTTATATAATTATAATTATGTGTTATAAATTACTTATTAATAAATAATTATCACACCATTAAATTAAAAGTTATTTTTATATAAAAGAAAAAGTGTAAATAGTTTGGAAAATGGTTGTTGTAAGCAGTTGATGTTTAAGATTTCAGGTGTTCACTTATCATAGGGAACTAATTAATATAAAAGAAAATAGTGTAAAAGTAGTTTTTGGAAAAACGGTGTGATAAGGAGTTGAAATGTTTAAGATCTCAGGTGTTCATTTATCATAGGGAACTAAAAGCACAAAAACATAAGCGAAGAGGTGGAGACATCTACCAAATTTATAAAAAGAATTTGGTAAAAGAGATATTTAGAGAAATATTAAATTAAATTAGGAAACATCATTTTAATAAATAAGAGAAATTTTAAATAAAAAAGTTTTTTATAATTCAAAAATATAATAATAATAATAATTATTATTATTATTATTAATTGATAATATTATAATATTGTTTAAATATATATTTGTAATTATAATTTAATATATTTATGATATTTAAAATAAAATTATTATATTATTAATAGATATAATTATTGGAATTAAGGAAGTGATGGAATCTAGGGTTTTTGAGTGTTATGATTTTTTTTTCCCACCGTCATTACACACAAAGCCTCACATTTTCCTTCAAGGATGTATCATGAAGGGGTGTTAAGCTTCTTGGTATCTTTTGGTGTAAGATCAATCTTTACTTATGGCCCCTTCCTTTAGGGAATCAAGCTTTTATACGTTGTGGCTACTTAAGGTTTTTTTGAAGAAACAAGAAAATAGGGGCAAAAAGTGGAGCAATTACTTTTCCTTCCACCAACGACATTCGTCTCTAATCTCTTCTATCACCTAAGACCCAACTCTTTTTTGGCTAGCTAGGTGAGTTGGCCTTGTAAAGTGTGTTGGAAAAGTACCAAAGAGGATTTTTTTTCTACCCTCTGCCAATGTTTTATTTATTTTTAAATTCATGTTTAGCCTTATGTTTGATCGGGAGGGTTGTGGTAATGTCGCCCATCTCCTCTCTAACGTTTTTATCAAATACATTTCGTCCATTTTCATGGTCTACGTATATCGTTTTATAGGTCGAGGGTAACCAAAACCATTTTTTCTAGATTTTTGTTAAGAATACATATGGGCAAACTTTGATTTTTTGGAAAAAAATCACAACTTCCCTTTTGACTTTGAAGCAACCTATTGTAGATACATGTGGGTTGCCTAAAAATATCTTATCTCTACAATATGAAGGGAAAGTTCTTCAAGATTCAATTCAACTCAAGGACTATGGAATAAAAAAATCCCTCCATAGTCCTAACTTCAAGGTTGCGTGGGGGTGCCCAAGGTGCCAAAAATTCATCTAGAAACTTTTTTTCTTTCAAGGAAATGGTCTAAGGGAATTCATCAGCTACAACAAAACCAAGCCAAAACCTTCTAGACCCTTACATTGTTGATCAAATAGAGAAAACACCTATTATGGAGGTCAATATTTATGAGGTATCTTCCCTCTTTTCTATCCTCCATTCTAAAGCTATTGTTTGTAGATTTAATGGTTATTGGCCAAAACTTGAATCTTTATACCAGTGGATTTTCTCTATGTGGACTCCTAATTGTGGCATTTATCTATGCTCAAAAGGATTCTTCATAGTTCAATTTGAAACCCAAAAGGATCAAGATTTTGTTTAAACGGAGGTCGTTGGTTCTAAGGAAGATTCGGATTTTTATTACTCCATGCTTCCCAAAGTTTGATGTCACATCTATAGTGGTCTCAACCATGCTGGTTTGGGTAAGGAACCCAAATGTCCCCCTTCGTTTTGTTGGAAAATCAAAAAGGCAGAAATATTTTATTATACTTGATAATTACTTGTGATGTTCTTGACTTCTTATTAAGTTTATTTATATCTTCTTTCTTTATTTCATCAAGCAATTACCAAAGAAAAAGAACATAAAACAATGGACACCATATATAGGCACTAAGCCATGGAAAAACCCCCCTCGAGGGGAAAACTGTCAGTTTTAACCCTATACAGAAATTACCTGCAAACGAATTCTTAAAAAACGGAAAATATAGAATGGGGAGAAACACAAAACAAATACACAAATATTTTCCCCTCGATCCCAAAACCGAGACTACCAGATTGATTTTTCATTATATGTATTTCAATGTTACAATACATATATATACATGTCGAAGAATTCATAAACCCCAATCTGTTAACCATAGATTAGAACATAATTGTAGTTCCCTTGACCAAATGACCCAAAAACATGTGTGAAACCCATGCAAAAAACACGTTAGGTAGGTCTGCCCACCTAATATAGAATCCAAAAAAAAAATCCCAACATTCTCCCACTGGTTGTTTTATTTCCACACAAGGGGTCATAGGAGAGTTTAGTCATTGGTCCAGCCCTGCAATGCCCATTCTTTCTCTACACCAAGAAAAATCCTCAGTGCTCTCAAACTTCATCAATGCATCTGCATCATTCTTCAAAGTGTCCACCTTTACCAACAACACCTTGTTTTCCTCAACCATATCCCTCACAAAGTGATACTAAACATCAATGTGCTTTGTCTTTGAATGATAAGCAAGGTTCTTTGCCAATAAAATTTCACTTTGGTTGTCACAGTCTATCCTTATAACTTGTTTTACTAACCCCATACTTCAACACAATCTTTGCAACCAAACTACTTCCTTGCTTGCATGAGTGGTTTTCATGTATTTTTCCTCTATAGTTGAAAGTGCCACTACAGACTGTCTCTTTCTCATCCAACGGACTGCACCTCCAAATAGGTTAAACACATACCCACTTGTAGATCTTCTTTGAACCGGATCTCCAGCTCAGTCTGCATCAACAAAGTCGTGGATGTCCAAAACTCTTTCCAATCCTAGTCTTCCTTGGTAGCACATACCATAATCACTAGTGCCATGCAAATACCTGAAAACCCGCTTCACTATTGTCCAATGTTCCTTCCTTGGTTTTGACATAAACCTGCTCAATACCCCCATTGCATGTGCAATATATGGTCTAGTACAGACCATTTCATACATCAAGCTACCAATTGCACTTGCATATGGAACACGGGACATGCCATCTCCATCTTCTTGTGTCTTAGGACACTGTTCAACATATAACTTTACACCTATAGGAATAGGAACCTTCACCGGTTTACTATCATGTATATTAAACCTCTATAGTATTGCCTCGACAAAATTCCTCTGGTTTAACCAGAGCTTCCTCTTTTCCCAATCTCATTTAATTTCCATGCCCAAATTATAGTTTGCAGCACTAAGATCTTTCATGTTGAATTTGGAGGACAATTGGGTCTTCAATTCTTGGTTCATTTCTTTGTCATTTCCAATCAGCAACATAGCATCCGCATACAAGACCAGATAAATAACATGGTCACCAATTAATTTGAAATACACACAGTGACCTTATTTTCTTCTGGTGAAGCCAATTCCCCGTATAAATGTATCAATTTTTTTATACCACATCCTTGGTGACTGTTTTAACCCATACAAAGACTCTTTTAACCTGTATACAAGTTCTTTCTTACCCTTCACTGCAAAGCCTTCAGGTTTCTTCATGTATATCTCTTCTTCCAGATCCCCATGAAGAAATTTTGTCTTCACATCCATATGTTCTACCTCAAAATCAAACGTAGCAGTTATAGTTAAAAGTAATCTAATAGAAGCTACCTTATCAACAGGAGAAAAAATATCACTAAAATCAATTCCTGACACCTGGGAATAGCCTTTTACTACCAACTGAGCTTTGTATTTCTCCACCTTTCCTTCTACATTCATATTCTTCTTAAACACCCATTTTCTTCCAATGGGTTTCCTTCCACCTGTCAACTCCACTAGATCACAAGCCTCATTTTTGTCCAAAGATGCCATTTCATCAACCATGGCCTCTTTTTGGAGTTTTCCGTCCTCTAAATCTACTGCCTCCTTGACAAATATGTGATCATCATGAGTAATAGATAAAGCAAAAGTTGAACAGAAAGCAGATGGATTATACCTTTATGGTTGCCTTCTTTCTCGAATTGATCTTCTCATAGCTGGAGTTTGTGGCTCTTTATCTTTTGATTCCTATTATGCTTTAGAGTCTACTTCTTCCTCCTTTAGCTTAAACTCTATCTTCTCAGGTTCCTTTGGTAGGACTTCATGTTTAATAACATCTTTCACTTCTCTAAACACCACATCTCGATTGTACACAACTTTCCTTACTTTTGTGTTCCAAAGCTTATAAATTTTTAAACCATCCTTACACCCAATAAATATGCACCTTTTAGATTTATTATCCAACTTGGTTCTTTTCTCCTTTGGAACATGTACATGTGCATCACATCCAAATACCATCAAATGTGAAAGAGAGGGTTTCTTACCAGTCCATACCTCTTGTGGAGACTCATCCTCCAACGCTGATGAAGGTGATCTATTAACCAGGTAACATGTAGTCTCCACTGCCTCTGCCAAGAATTCTTGTCCTAACTTGGCACCACTGAGCATGCTTCTTGCCTTTTCCATCAATGTCCTGTTCATTATTTCGACAACTCCATTTTTCTGAGGCGTGTATGGAGTAGTCTTCTGTCGTGTTATACCACACTTATTACAGAACTCTTCAAATTCATTCTTGCAAAACTCTCCACCATTATCTGTCCTCAGCACCTTTATCTTCTTCTATGTCTGTTTTTTCCACCAAAGCCTTAAATTCTTTAAACCTGTCAAAAACTTCAGATTTCTTCCTAAGGAAATATATCCATGTATTCCTTGAGAAGTCATCTATAAATGATACATAGTACACATACTTACCCAGTGATGGAACCGATATATGTCCAAACACGTCACTTTGCACAAGCTCTGATATTCCTTTTGCCCTCTTAGCACCAGAGGGGAAACTCACCAAATTTTGCTTCCCATAAACACAATGTTCACATAATCGAAATCCAGAGAGAAATTAGACATACCTTCTACCATACCATTACTACGAAGTATTCGAAGGCCATTCTCTCTAATATTTCCAAGCCTTTGATGCTATAACATGGTCTTTTCTCCAGACACCACTAGATTTTATGTTCCACTTTTAGGAACCACAGAACTGTTGCACCCATCAATAAGAGTGCTACCTAGAATCCTGTACAGAGTTCCAATCTGAACTCCCTGCATCAATATTAGTTCTCCCTTAACCATCTTTCAGTATCTTTCTTGAATACTATTTTTACACATGCATCATCCATATTGCTTACAGAAATCAGATTGCTAGCTAATGCAAGAATATTTAGAACACCCGGAAGTGTTCCAATCCTTCCACCTTGTAACTTCATCTTGACTTTTCTGCGTCTAACAATTCTAGCCTTCCTGTCATCCCCTAAGAATACATCACCACCATCATATTTCTCCTACTCGCATAACCACTTCCTTTGGGGAGTGAAGTGAAAGGATGCACCTAAGTAAATCAACCATGCCTCACGATCTACATGTGCACTTAAAGAAGAAGTAAATTACACATCCCCACCTTCATCTGAGGTGGTTTTTTACCTCTGCAGAAGGAGCATCATCAGATCCATTTCCTTTCTCAGGAGCTTTATATCTACAGTCCCTTTTGAAGTGCCCTCTCTTTCCGCATTTCCAACACACCTTTACAGGTTTTCTTGGAGATTTAGATCTCCCACTCGAGGACTTATTTTTGTTTCTGTTCTGGGACCATCCTCGCACAGACAAGGCATCTCCATTCTATCCCTCCATATTTTTTAGTTTCATCCCCTCTGATAGCAAGGATGAGACTATTTCATCAAACTTCAAGGTAGTTGTATTGCTACCTATTGCAACAACCAGACTATCCCGCGAATTTGGTAGAGAACACAACAAACTGATGCACTTATCTTCATCTGAAATTTTAATATCAACAGATAACAACTAGCTTACCACAATATTAAAGGTGTTCATATGCTTTGTCACCGAGTCTCCATCCTTCATCCTCAGGTTATACAACTTTTTCCATAGGAACAATTTGTTCACCAGACACATAGATTGGTACAAAGTCCCTAACTTATCCCACAAAGCCATCGCCATAGCTTCCCCTGATACATTCAACAATATAAAATCTGAGATACACAATTGTATTATGCTCTTTGTTTTCCAAACCAACTTTGTCCAGTCTTCATCTGATGTTCTTGTTGGTTTAGTACCTAGATCTACCGTGATCCATTGATCTTCATCCACTAGCAGATCCTCCATCTTGAGTTTCCACAACTCAAAACTATGACCATTAAATTTCTTAATCTTTATCTTTACATTTCTCACCATCTTCTCTCACTGCTAGAATCGATCCTGTAGATCTCCCACTTAACAAGGTCTACCACAGACCTGAGCAAAACCCCTCAACAACAAAGACGTCCCCATGAAAACAAAACAACTTTGATACCAAATGTAGGTTTTAACCCTATACAGAAATTACCTGCAAACGAATTCTTAAAAAATAGAAAATATACAATGGAGAGAAACACAAAACAAATACACAGATATTTTCCCCTGGATCCCAAAACCAGGACTACCAGATTGATTTTCCATTATATTCCTTTCAATGTTACAATACATATATATACATGATGAAGCATTCATAAGCCCCAATTCATTAACCATGAATTATAACATAACCATATTTCCCTTGACCAGACCTACAAAATACCATGGGCAGAAAACCATCATGCCCAAAACCATGTGCAAAACCCATGCACAAAACTATACCCAACAAAAACCCATTCAAAATTAGCTTCCTTTCAATAGTATTCTTTGAGACTCTTCAACCCCGATAAAGGTCAAACCTTCCCTCCACACCTAGTCAACCGCCCAGATCTTCGACCTCCTTTCAAACAACTTTGACTATGTTGCAGCTTCCAGCATCAATGAAAATTTGAAGACTTTGATCTCCCAAACTAGGGCATGAAACAAAGAGAGAAAGGCACCAAAATTTCATTTTTATTCTTCTTCTTAGACTCCACCCAACTCACACTCCCTTCCCCTTCTTATTTTGCTTCGCACGTCTTCCTACTTCAAGAGATATCAAACTTTCTTGTGAGAGAGCGTTGTTGAGAAATGGCAACAAGAAATTTCAGTTTAAATTTGTCCTTGAATTTAAACTGAGAATTAAAATAGTTCTCATAACAACTTGTAAATATTTAATTAAGTTTAATCAACTTAATTAGCTTAGGAATTTCAAGTTCGAAGTCTTTTTATAGTCATGTATATGTTCTCCCTAAATTTTAGGGGTCTGGGATGAGTTTATTTGAGTTGTAATTAGACAACTCAGTTTGACTGAGTTATAGACAGTTAAACTAGTTCTAACTATTGGTGGAACTAGTAGAAGTCTAGTAGTGAGTTGGCGCACGGGTGCATCCTGAGTGCTACTCCATCTAACTGGAGATTCACTCAAGAGAAACTCATGCATGTCAGTTCAGAGAAAGACCTAATTGAGACTAGAGTGCAGGGACAGTGTACTATCAGTTGTATGATTTTCTGAGTTGTACAGATCATGCATGCAATCAGTAAAGGACCTAGTTTTGATTGCGGAGTTATGGAAGAAGGAATTCCCAATTAAATATGGGTTATTCCTCAAGGGAATTGTGTAAGGAAATAGGGGCTTGGAAGGCAGAGAGTTGATCATACTTGTTCAGGAATTGTTCTAGTGAGAACAAGATTTGTATTTTCACTCAGATTTATGATTAATGCAATACGGATAGGCGGGTTTTTGAGCAGTGGCTTTCCCCAAAAAAACTTATTGTGTTATGTGCCATTGATTGTCTTCCTCTTGTTCATTATTGTTTTCATCGATCTATTGGTTTATGTTGTTTGTGAGTAGAGTAGATTCTTGTCTTGTTTTTTAGTACATTACATGAGCTGTGAATCTACAAGTAAAAATATACATGGTATTGAATCTGAAGACAATATACTAGAGGATATTTCAAGTTTGATGTTACAGGGGAAATTCGAATTTTCAATTCATACTTCAGGATCGGAAAATGGATTTCTAAGGTTTGAGACTTGAGTATGCCTTGGATGGAAACTCAAATTACATACAATGGAAAGACAGGATGGAGGAAGTGTTGGAGGATAATGGCCTCAAGGAATTCTTTGATCAATACATTCCTAATCCAATGACATCATATGCAAAGAATATGGACGAATGGAAGAAGTGTGTGGCGAAGGTGAGAGGGATAATTATTGAGGGAGTTCGAGACCACAGTCTCAAGTCTCCATGGCAAGGAAACTCCACATGCTATGTGGAAAGCATTGACGGACCTATACCAGAATAGCAGTGACCAAAGGAAATTGGCACTAAAGGACAAACTGCGAAAAATCAAGATGGAGAAAGGCGAGACAATTCCAAAATAATTGACCAAGTTCACTCAATGTCATGATGAACTTGGAATTCTTGGAATTATGGTTGCGGAGGATGATATGGTGAGCCTAGCTCTTCTAAGACTCCCCAAGGGTTGGCATAGTTATTAGAACTCTATTAATGGGAGGGAGAAGTTGCCAAGTTGGGAACGAATGTGGTTAGATTTGGTGCAAGAGGGACACCATGGATGGATCCTCATCAAAGAATGATGATGAGGAAAATTTTGCCTTAGCGGGTAAGGAAAAGAAGGGGAAAGGGAAGTCATCCCATTCCAAATCAGATTCTTATCATGGAGGTAAGAAGAAAGACATTTCAAAAGTGAAATGTTTTCATTTTCACGAGCTGGGACATTTTTCTACAAATTGTTTGCTCAAGAAGTCCAAGAAGAAGCCCTTAGGAGGAGTGGTGGGTAAGGCTCTTGCCTCTCAATTCGAATTATACTTTTCCCTCACTGCATGTATGGTGTCATCGATGATGGGAAGTGTATGGTACTTATACAGTGGAGCTTCACGTAGAATTTCCTGCAAATTCTGTACAAATCTACCTCTGAGATCTATGTAGAAAATTTGACTATAGATTAACTCGATAATGCAATATACCAAAGAAAAATACTATAATCTACTTCTACTATCAAACTTACAGAAGATTAAAGATAGAGTTGAATTAGAGCTTAACACATATAACTAGAAGAAGAAGAATCAATGCACATGAAACACAGAAAATACTCAGGGGAAAGCCTCAACTAAAAACCCCACTATCTGTATTATCATACAAGGTGGAAATACATCATAATTACACAAGCCTTAGCTCTCACAGCTAGCCAACTCTCAGTACAATCCTCTTGAATGCTCATAGGCAAACAAGGCTTCTCACAAACCTTCTCCTCCGCCCTCCAAGCCTCCTATTTCCTTATGCAGTTTCACTTGGGTGATCCCCCTGTTGCCAAGTGTAACATTGATCACTCACACTGATCTCACACCCTATAAAACTACGCAATCCTTAAGGAACCTTGTTTCTTCTACATGGATGAGTTTCCTTTATAGGAAAACTCATGCAACTGATAGTACAATGTGTAGAAATTTCACCGTATATTAAACTGATTATGCAATGTACTAAAGAAAAATACTTAATCTACTTCTACAATCAAACTTGTGGAAGCTTAATCGATTTTGAGCAAGATCAAATAGAACACATATAAAAGAGTAGAAGATTCAATCACACATGAAACACAAAGAATACTCTGGTGAAAGTGTCACCTAAAAACCTTGCTATTTGTATTGTTATACAAGTGGAAATATCTCAGGATTACACAAGCTTTAGCTCACAAGCTATCCAGCTCTTAGTACAATCCCTCACTGGTGCTCATAGATAGAATAGAAAACACATATGCCTTCCTTCAGTCCTCCAAGCC
>APFE031266936.1:63228-124740 GCA_000404065.3 Pinus taeda | reverse complement strand
TGAACTAACATGCATGAGTTATTTATGAGAGAATATTCAGTTATCTGAAGTACACTAGTTACATGCATGCATGCATTAACTAACTGAACTCACAATCAGCGCCACAAACTATTGTAACTAATCTAACTGGACTTAACTCAGTTAACTGAGCTAGCTAATTACTACTCAAAGTACAACTCATCCTGATCTCCTTAATTAAGGGATAACTTCCTCAATCAAAGGGATAACCGTTGCATGTCTTCACATAGACTTAATGTTTGATTTTCTCCAACTAATTAACTCAAGATGAATTAATTAATTATTTTTCAAATAGCTGCTAAGATCAAATTCGAATTTTAATTCTCAATTTTAGTTCAGGGACTAACTAAAATTGGAATGTATCCCGAAATGTTATTTATAGCAATGTTATTTTTAGCACTTCTATTTTATCATTCCTTGTTGCTATTTCCAACACTGGTACCTGAGATTCTATTTATAGCATTTCTATTTTTAGTATTTTTGTTGCTATTTTCAACACTCCCTCTCAACGAGAAAGGCATTCAACTCGAACCCGATCCTGAACCTTTGGAATGTTTTGCATGCAACACTTCTCCCTAGTGTTGTTGCTCCAGCAACTCTAGAAACAAAAAAATATCCAACCTGAATCAGAATGATGCCTCTTTCATCAAAGTCTCTAACTGCTATTGCCTCTGTCGACTGAAAAACTCTGCACCTCTGTGATCTTCAGTATCTTATTGCTCTAGCCTCTGTCACTTTGATCTCTGACTGCATCAATCACATTGATTCCTCCAGCTGCATCCGTGCTACTATTGGTCCTATCTCCCAGCACTGCATCCGCACTGCACCTCCTCTCATCATGTTGCATCGTGCCGCCCACTGTTGCACTGCAACTCAATTACTGAGAAGTAATTAACTGATCTCCCAACTGACCTCCATGTTGGGCTAGAAACATCCTTTGATGCTAAAGTTTCCTCTGTCGCTCTATCCGCATCTGTCTCTACCCCCTCAACTAGTCCTTCTACTCCTCGTCAAGGCTCCCGTGGCAAGGTCTAATCAAAGAGGTTGGGTACCTCGAGGATCCTACCCCTATCTCAGCCTTCTTGGGACTATCACTCCACATTGCCCCACCTCCCACCTGTTGGTATGGATGCATGTGATCCCTCTGCCCACTTGGCTCGAAATTTCCCCCTACTGGAGGTCTCTGCATGAGTGGATGCCTCCACTCGGTCTCCTCTCGGCTTCTCCAATTGTGGCTGCTCTATAACCTCCTAAAGCTGCTTCACCAATTGTGGGTCCTCCACAATTGCCTGAGACTTCTTCTGGTGTTGCATGTTGAGAGGTTATGTACTGTCCCTCTCAACCACCAAGTCTCCAATAGTTTCCTTGCTCCTCAAGGCTTTGCATGCATCTTGAACCTCAAGAGCATACAGGTTCTTGATTCGTGGACTGATCTGCTTCACTTGTCTCGTGGTGATGTGTCTAAGGAAAACCTTTCCCTTATTGAAGACTACATCATAGCCTTTGTCCTCCAACATCACGATCAATACCAAGTTCTTCTTCTGTCCTGGCACATACTTCACATCTATCAAGGTAATGCGAGCTCCATGCTCCCTCTGAAAAGAAATCGTGCCCACACCTGAAACACTATACTTTTCATAATTACCCATCACTATGAGTATCTTGAGGCCTTTCTCCTCCAAGGTACTGAACAGACTCTTATCGCCAGTCATGTGGAATGAGGCTCCATTGTCAAGAAACCAACCACAACCCATCATCGATGAAACCATGCAAGTGATGAGGGTAAAATCCAATTCGAACTGAGAGGCCAGTGCCTCACCTTCAGATCCTTCCTTGGATCCCTTCTTGGATTTCTTCAATGGACAATTAGTTGCATAATGGCCCACCTCATGACAATTAAAGCATCGCACTTTAGATTTGTCAATCTTCTTCCCACCATGAGAAGAACTCGATTTAGGATGAAAATCCTTCTCCTTCCCTTTCCTTGCCTTACTAGCTAAGGCTAGATTTTCTTCATCATCCTTGGATGAAGAACCATCTCTGGTGCTCCTCCTCATCTCCTCCCACATCAGGTCCGACCATAGTCGTTCCAAATCTGGTAGTTTCTCTCTTCCATTCATTGATTCATGGTAGTTATGCAAGATTTTAGGAAGACCGAGGAGAGCAAGACTCACCATTGCTCTGATACCTTGTAGAACTTTTTCTACAAAACCTCACTCCGATACCATGTAGAAATTTCACCGTAGATTACACTAATTAGGCAATGTACTAAAGAAAAATACTTAATCTACTTCTACAATCAAACTTGTGGAAGCTTAATCGATTTTGAACAAGATCAAATAGAACACATATAATAGAGAAGAAGATTTAATCACACATGAAACACAGAAGAAGATTCAATCACACATGAAACACATGAAAAACGCTGCTATCTATATTATCATACAAGTGGAAATATCTCAGGATTACACAAAGCTTTAGCTCACAAGCTATCCAGCTCTCAGTACAATCCCTTGTTGTTGCTTATAGACAGAATAGACAACACATATGCCTTCCTTCAGTCCTCCAAGCCTCCTATTTCCTTGCGCAGTTTCTCTTGGGTCCTCCAGCTACAACCTGTGTGATTCAGACCTCACACACAACACTGGCGTCTGAAATTACTGCGCAATCCTGAAGGAGATAATTCCTTCTGCATGGATGAGTTTCCTATATAGGATAATTCCTCCAACTGATAGTACATTGTCCCTTCCTCTGATATCAACTAGGTCTCTAACTGAACTGACATGCATGAGTTATTTATGAGAGAATATTCAATTATCTAAAGTACAATAGTTACATGCATGCATGCATTAACTAACTGAACTCACAATCAGTTCCACAAACTGTTGGAACTAATCTAACTGGACTTAACATAGTTAATTGAGCTAACTAATTACAACTCAAAGTATAACTCATCCTGATCTCCTTAATTAAGGGATAACTTCCTCAATCAAAGGGATAATTGTTGCATGTCTTCACATAGACTTCATGTTTGATTTTCTCCAACTAATTAACTCAAGATGAATTATTTGATTATTTTTTAAACAGCTACTAAGATCAAATTTTAATTTTAATTCTCAATTTTAGTTCAGGGACTAATTAAAATTGGAATGTATCCCGAAATGCTATTTATAGCAATGCTATTTTTAGCATTTCTATTTTATCATTTCTTGTTGCTATTTCCAACACTGGTACCTGAGATGCTATTTATAACATTTCTATTTTTAGCATTTCTTGTTGCTATTTTCAACACAATGTCCCTGTCTTTAATCCAACTGGGTCTTTCTTTGAATAGACATGCATGATTTACTTATGAGAGAATCTTCAGTTATCTCGAGTACACTAGTTTGATGCATGCATGCATTAACTGACTGAACTCACAATTAGTTCCTCAAACTATTTGGAACTAATTTAACTAGACATAACTTAGTTAATTGAGCTAACTAATTACAACTCAATTATAACTCATCCTTATCTCCTTAATTAAGGGATAATCTCCTTAATTAAAGGGATAACTATTGCATGACTTCACAAAGACTTCTAGCTTGAATTTCTCCAGCTAATTAACTCAAGATGAATTAATTAATTATTTTTCAAGCAACTGATGAGACTAAATTCGAATTTTAATTCTCAATTTTAATTCAAGGACAAATTAAAATTGGAATATTCTGAATGTTATTTTTAGCATTTCTTGTTGCTATTCTCAACACTCCCTCTCAACAAGAAAGGAATTCAACTCAATCCCGATCTTGAACCTTTGGAATGTTATGCATGCAACACTTCTCTCTAGTGTTGTTGCTCTGGCAACTTCAGAAATAAAAAAAACAGCCAACCTAAATCAATATGATGCATTTGTCACCAAAGTCTCTGACTATTATTGCCTCTGTCGACTAAAAACTTTGCGCTTCTGCTGACTCAGCCTTTCTGCACTGTTGTCAATCCTTCTTTGTGCTCTTCGGTATCTGATTGCTCTAGCCTCTGTCACTTTGATCTCTGACTACATCAATCCCACTGATTCCTCTTGCTACTATGTACTTTGGGCTCCCGTAGCAAGGTACAATCCATGAAATAAAACCTCTCAATGGAACCTGCCCAATTTCATCCTTCTTTGGACAATCACTTCACATCACCCTACCTCACACCACGAGGTATGGCTGCATGTGATCCCTCTGCTAACTCTAATTGTGGCTCCTCCACAATTATCTAAGACTTCTTCTGGGACTACATGTTGAGAGGTAATTTACTCTCCCTCTCAACCACCAAGTCTCTAACATTTTCCTTGCTCCTCAAGGTTGTGCATGCATCTTGAACCTCAAGAGCATACATGTTCTTGGCTAGCACACCAATCTGTTTCATCTTTCCCACCGTCAAGAAATTTTCTTGAAAAAGAGCTAATTTTAAATCAGCGATATCTCCCTCATTCGGACTCCGATTCACACATTTTTTTTTAAATTTTGGTATTTTTTCGCAAGGAATCCAGATCTGCTATTTGTTTTTGCACAAAAAATTTTCAGATCTGCTCTGCAAACTCGCAGTCCAATTTATTTTTTTTAACTTCGAATTCTGTTCTTTGTATATTGTTCAATGCTCCGATAAACTTTGCTCCGATAAACTAGGCTCCGATACCATGTAGAATTTCCTACAAATTCTCTACAAATCTACCTCTGAGATCTATGTAGAAAATTTGACTATAGATTAACTCGATAATGCAATATACCAAAGCAAAATACTATAATCTACTTCTACTATCAAACTTGCGGAAGTTTAAAGATCGAGTTGAATCAGAGTTGAACACATATAACCAGAAGAAGAAGAATCAATGCACATGAAACACAAAAAATACTCAAGGGAAAGCCTCATCTAAAAACCCCACCATCTGTATTATCATACAAGGTGGAAATACATCAGAATTACACAAAGCCTTAGCTCTCACAGCTAGCCAGCTCTCAGTACAATCCTCTTGGATGCTCACAGACAAACAAGGCTTCTCACAAACCTTCTCCTCTGCCCTCCAAGCCTCCTATTTCGTTGCGCAGTTTCTCCTGGGTGATCCTCCTGTTACCAAGTGTAACACTGATCACTCACACTAATCTCACACCCTGTAAAACTGCGCAATCCTCAAGGAACCTTGTTCGTTCTGCATGGATGAGTTTCCTTTATAGGAAAACTCATGAAACTGATAGTATAATGTTCCTGTCTTTAATCTCAACTGGGTCTTTCTTTGAATAGACATGCATGAGTTATTTATGAGAGAATCTTCAGTTATCTAGAGTACACTAGTTTGATGCATGCATGCATTAATTGACTGAACTCACAATTATTTCCTCAAACTATTTGGAACTAATTTAACTAGACATAACTCAGTTAACAAAGCTAACTAATTACAACTCAATTATAATTCATCCTTATCTCCTTACTTAAGGGATAATATCATTAATTAAAGGGATAACTATTGCCTGACTTCACAAAGAATTCTAACTTGAATTTCTCCAACTAATTAACTCAAGATGAATTAATTAATTAATTTTCAAGCAGTGGGTAAGACTAAATTCGAATTTTAATTCAAGCACAAATTAAAATTGGAATATTTTGAATGTTATTTTTAGCATTTCTTGTTGCTATTCTCAACACTTCATTCCACATGATTGGCGACAAGGAGCTTTTCAGTGACCTAGAGGATAAGGATCTCCATATGCATATCAAGATGGGTGACAACAGGAGGTATAGTGAAACTAGATTGGGCACAGTTAATTTTCAGAGGGAGTGAGGTGCTCGTCTCACCTTGAGAGATGCTATGTATGTGCCCCGGTTGAAGAAGAACTTCGTATTTGTTTCCATGCTTGGGGATAGAGGGTATGATGTGATTTTATCGAAAGGAAAGGCATTCCTTCAACACATAGCCATGGGTCAAGTAAAGAAGATAGGGATTAGGGTGAAGAATCTCTATAAGCTGGAGGTAGAGGATTGTGCTTCTTTGAGCATGAAAGAAAAGATGTTGCAGAGCCGAGATGTTGGCGAGTTGTGGCACACGTGATTAGATCACTTTCATCATGGGGCTTTGAAAATCATGCAGAAGATTTCTACAGGTCTTCCCAAAGGTATGCTAGAGCAAGTTGATACATGCAAGAGGTGTACTTTGGGAAAATACACCAAAGCTTCCTTTCACGGTAGAGGCATTCAAGCAGAGGAAATTCTAGAGTGAGTCCATTCAAATGTGTGTGGACCATGCTCGACAGCACCCACGACCAAACACAGGCATTATTTTATATTTGTTGATGAATTTTCTCGTAAATGTTAGATACTTTTCATGCAGAAAAAGGATCAAACTTTCACAAAGTTTTGTGAATTTAAAGCATTGGTCGACAAAGTGTCTAGAAAGAAGGTTAAAGCTCTGAGGAGTGATAACAGTGGTGAGTATGTCTCAAATGAGTTTCAGAAATAGTGTGTGGCAGAAGGGATTAAACGAGAGTTCACCAAACCCCATAACCCACAACAGAATGGGGTGGCCGAGAGGATGAATAGAAGAATTGTAGGGGAAGCACGGGCGATATTGCATGATCAGGGTCTACCACTACACTTGTGGGCTAAGGCATGCAACACAATGATCTGTTTTCAGAACCGTGGCCCACATTGGATTCTTGGGATGACGACATCAGAGGAGGCTTATTCCGGTAAGAGACCAGATGTTGGTCACTTCAAGATTTTTGGATCATCGGTATATTTCCACGTGACCAAATATGCACAGAAGAAGATGGAGACACCAGCAGAGTTGGGGATATTTGTGGGGTATAGTCATACACCCCACAACTATCGGGTGTACATGTTGATCTCAGATTCGATGAGGAGAAGGACATGTGATGTTCCCTTGAGAGGGAGCTTCAACTACATGTGGTTGAGGAGATTTTATCTCCTAAGGACGAGCCTCAGATTGATGTGGACCAGCCACATGCAGAGGATTCGGGAGTGGAGACATCAACTCAGTAAGAGTTTTCAGAGATGGGAGAAAGCATACCAGAGAGGTTGACAGATTATTAACGGGTCCAAGAGAGGATGTGGGAGAACCCACATCATATCACAGACAGAGGAGTGCACCTGAGAGGTACAATGGATACATGGCTCTTATGAGCATATGTGTTGTGATAGAGCCATCTTCCTTTGAGGAATCAGTGCAATAGTCGGTTTGGGTTGATGCCATGATGGAGGAGTATGAAACCATAGTTCATAACAGTGTTTGGGATGTGGTCCCAAGACTGTCATATAAGTCAGTGGTGAGCTCCTGATTGCTTTACAAGGTAAAGAAAGCTACATATGGTAGTGTGGAGAAGCATAAGGCCAAATTTGTGGCCCGTGGCTTTTCATAGGTAGAGGGGATTGACTATGATGAGACCTTTGCTCGTGTTTCAAGGCACTCGTCCATCAAATCCATATTGGAACTATCATTGCAGATGGGTTGAAAGATACATCAGATGGATGTGAAGACAACCTTCCTTAATGGCATGATTAAGGAAGATGTGTACATTGAGAAGCCCAAAGGTTTTGAGACCTTCGACCATGAGTCGCATGTGTGCTGACTAAAGAGAGCGTTGTATGGGCTGGAGCAATCACCCCATGCTTGGTACACCAGGATTGATAGATACTTCACCAGGTTGGGCTTCACCAAAAGTGAAGCAGATGCAAACCTGTACCACATAGTGGTGGAAAGTAAATTTTTTATCATTGTGTATATGTAGACGATTTGATTCTCACAGGTGATGATCAGCTGATCAAGTCTTGCAAGGAGCATCTTGCAAGAGAGTTTGAGATGAATGACTTGGGACTCTTGCATTACTTTCTAGGCATGGAAGTATGGTAGGGTGATGGGGATTTGTTTGTGTCTCACGGCAAGTATGCCAACGAGATACTCAAGAGTTTCCACATGGAGAGAAACAATCATATGGAGACTCCTTTAGCAGGAAACTAGAGGAAGGAGGATGATGCTTTGGGAGAAGTAGTAGAAGCTATTGTTTACAGGCATCTTGTGGGTTCACTCATGTATTTGGTGACCACACGACTGGATATGTGCTATGTAGTTAGCCATCTTAGTCAAGCAATGGTTAGACCTACCAAGGTGTATGGGAAGCTAGCAAAGCATGTGTTGAGATATCTCAGGGGCACTATTCAGTATGGATTATGGTACATATGGATAGAGGGAGTGAAGCTCCAAGGCTTCACTGATGCAGATTAGGTGGGGAGTCCATCTGAATAGAAGAGCACATCGGGAGGGATCTTCAGTATTGGGTTAGCGATAGTTTCTTGGTACATCAAGAAACAGAGATCAATTTCACTTAGTTCTACGAAGGCAGAGTACATGGCTGCAAGTTAGGAAACATGTGAGTCCATCTGAATGAGGAAGATCTTGGTTGGTTTTTTTTGTCAGAAGATGGATCCAACTGTGATTTATTGCGATAATCAGAGTTGTATCAAACTCTCAAAAAATCCAGTTTTTCATGATCGGTCCAAGCACATTGATATCTGATATCATCCTCTTCGAGATTGTGTATTGAAGCAGATTACATTGTTGGAGTACATTCCCACAGAGAAGCAAGATGCTGACATTTTGACAAAGGCATTGTTAAGATGTAAATTTGAGTTTTACAGAGACAGGATCAGGGTAGTTGATAATCCTTTTCTTGTTGAGAAGGAGTGTTGAGAAATGGAAACAAACAATTTTAGTTTAAATTTGTCCTTGAATTTAAACTGAGAATTAAAATAGAATTATGTTCTCATAAAAACTTGTAAATAGTTAATTAATTTTAATTGATTTAATTAGCTTAGGAATTTTGAGTTGGAAGTCTTTCTGTAGTCATGTACATGTTCTCCCTAAATTTTAGGGGTCCAGGATGAGTTTATTTGAGTTGTAATAAGATAACTCAGTTTGACTGAGTTATAGATAGTTAAACTAGTTCTAACTATTGGTGGAACTAGTAGAGGTCTAGTAGTGAGTTGGTGCACTGGTTCATCCTCAGTGCTACTCCATCTAACTGGAGATTCACTCAAGAGAACCTCATGTATGTCAATTCAGAGAAAGACCTAGTTGAGATGAGAGTGCAGGGACAGTATACTGTTAGTTGCATGATTTTCTGAGTTGTACAGATCATGCATGCAATCAAAAGGACCTGGTTTTGGATTGCGCAATTATGGAAGAAGGAATTACCAATTAAATATGGGCTATTCCTCATAGGAATTTCACAAGGAAATAGGGTCTTGGCAGGCAGCTGAAATTGGCTAAGTGTTGGCTAGAGCGGGCTTGTGAGGCAAAGAGTTGATCATACTTGTGCAGGAATTGTTCTAGTGAGAACAAGCTTTGTATTTTCACTTAGATTTCTGATTATTGCAATACAGATAGGAGGGGTTTTGAGCAGTGGCTTTCCCTAGAAAAAACTTATTTTGTTATGTGCCATTGGATGTCTTCCTCTTGTTCATTATTTCTTTCATCGATCTATTGGTTTTCGTCATTTGTGAGTAGAGTAGATTCTTGTCTTGTGTTTTAGTACATTGCATGAGTTGTCAATCTACAAGTAAAAATCTACAATTGTGTTCCAAATGAATTCGACCTGCTTCTATTTATAGGCTTCAAGGGAGGTTGAATTGATATCCTTAAGCCGACTTGATCTCTTCTAAGTCGACTTGATGTGGAGGATATATAAATTAAATTTCACTCAATACTTAACATTTTTACATGATTCAAAATCCAAAGAAGGGTCTCTTTAAAAGTACAATGACTATATTGACTCAAAATAAATCCTAGAAGTCCTCAATGGGGACTTTGACCTAAAACATGGTGACCCAAGCATGAAACTTGTTTGGTAAATTAATTGTCTTTAATTTACTTAATTAAATGTCAACCGAGACTAGTGTTCTTGTGAAGTGTATGTGCACAATATATGCTAGGATTTATTTTGCAAATTAAGTGATCTAAAAATGAAACTATTTTAAATATGAATGAAATGCTTTTCATACAAATTGGAGAAATTCAACGCACATGTTCTTTCAATCTAGAATCCTATTTAAGCTGAGATTTTTGAAAATAAAGAATCTTATCTATATTGTAAAAATGCACACTTAATTCTAGTCTATCAAAAAGGAAAAGCTTGAAGATTAAACATGAAATAAAATTATCCAACTTACTGTTGCGGAATTGAACTCATTATGCACTAATTGCTAAAATAAATCTTTATACTAATTAACAAATATGAAAGATTTGATTACGAAATGTAAATTACAAAAAGATAGAGTTGCTTCAAAAAGGGAATGTTAATGAAATCCAAAAATGTGAAACTTTATACCCAAGACTGATTACTAATGTACGCGTCCATATCTAAAATGTACTTTGTTCATCATATCAAAAGTTAGGCGTGAATGAAGAAATAACTCAGAGAAACTGAAATTGATGCTGAAACAACTAAGTAACGATGTCAGAAATGAATAGCATAAATAGACTCTTATTAGTATTTTTGGATTATGAGTACTCTGTAAAAATGACTGAAACGAAATAACTGTAATGAAAATCGTTAATGCAAAACTAAAACAAAACCTCTCAGCTCGCAATGGGGGCCTCTCAAAGTGCAGGGTTACTTTAATACTCAATGATTCTTCACACATGCATTTGGAGAATAGCATGAACTTGTATTAAGAAAACATAGTATCAATTTGTCCAAAAACTTAATAAAAATAAGAACCACTTCTACTATGCTCTTAGTCTCTCTTACTGTTATTTATACAAATAATAAAAATAACTCATAAGAGTTTTAAGCCGAGAATATGTAAGTAAATCTGACACCTATGAGATCGATATCTAAGAGTCCAGTCCCTTTATGACTTCCTATTGAAAAATCAAGTCATAGGAGATTTTTTGTTTTAATGGCTAAGTGCCTCGCTCACTTGATTATATGTTTCCTATGTTTATCTGCAACACGCAACTTCCAAGTTTGACTTAGCCTTTGACTTCAATATCTCTAATTTTGATGAGCTTGCCAAGTAATATCAGCAGGTGGTTATCCATCTGGGAGCCAAATGTCATCTTTTGACAAACTTATTTCTTTTTCTAGAACATTGCAACCTATCTAACAATGGATTTTACTGTGGAAATGGAAATCAATTGCAGAATATACAAAATTCGATAATTGCAAGATATTTTTGTTATAATTTAACTAAAAACATAGAATTTAAATATGGATGATTATTACCTTCTAGATATTGATCTTGACCTTAATATGTTGAGGCTTTTGTAGAAAAATAATAGAAAGGTAAAATGTAATGGAAAAAAGGTGGTCAAAAAGAGATATTTCTAGACTTCAACAAAACCCTTGCTTTAATAAGTCACAATAATAATAATAATAAATTATTTTATTTATTCTTTTGACAAGTACATTACAAGATGATTCAAATACATCTTAATGAAGACCAAAGCTAGTTACATTTTCCAACACTCCCTCTTAACTAGGGAGGTATTCATCATATACAAGTACAAGGAAGATCTCAACTATATGAACCATGAAGAACTTTAGGCACCGCAATGCCATGGACTAGATTCTTGACCAAGGGAATCTATCCATTGGTCTCTCAATAATTTAGGCATCGCAATGCCACGGTCTTGATCCCTGACCAGGGAAATCTATCCAAGTGGGAATAAGGTGGACTCAAGATTTCAGCCTCTCTAGGTACCATCAGGCTTACTTGCTAACCACCAACCCAAAGATCCAGGTGTGTATCCAAAAACAGAGCTCTATAACCAACACCACCTTTCCAACTTCGGGACCTAGAAATCAACACAAAGTTTCGACCATATGTCCTCCCAGGCAATGCTTCAATCACAAAGCTTCACCACTCCTAGATCTACCAGATCAAGGATAACTAATCTCTCCCAATCAAATTGATTGGTAACCAACATGCTATCAACACCTTTGAGAGATTTACTTGTACAAACACAACCCCAACCAATAATATACTTTCATATATACATAATAAAATAAAAATATTCGGGGTCTTCCAGAAAAATTGATGTTGCTTCTCAATTTTTCATAGTAGGACTATCAACTGAATCTCTCATGGAATATTCCTCAATCATACACTTTCCTTTCCTACTTTTCATGTAGCAACATACCTTCTAAAATTCATTCTTCAATCAAAACCAAGCTATGCCCTCCATCTCAACCAGGGAGCATCTCTTTATCCAGAGTCCCTCTTAATCTCATGGAGACCAGCTTCTTCTTTTCGTCATCAAAGAATCTTTCATGGATTCCAACCATTCCATCATAGTTATCATCATCCCCATCATGCTTATCACATTAACAAACATCTTCACCATATTGCACAAATTAGATAGCAAGTACAACCAAAACTATGGAAACATGAATTTATCGATATCAGAATTACGAAAGCATTCCAACCTTACATATATCAGATACCAAAACAAGAGACACATACTCTTCAACATCTTGCTAGGGACTTTGTCATAAACCCTAGACTACTTCATAATAATTTTTATTTCATCCAGGGTTTCAATGTTTATTTCAAAGGTGTGACATACCCAACTATAACATATAGAAGACACTAGAAACATTTCAAGCAAATATAGATCTACAAGGCATCTAATAATTTTCAGAATTCATATGTTAGACTTCCACTAGGGTTTCATACAAATCCTAGATTTCATACAAGAGAATCAATCAAAACCAATCACAGATTAGTCATTAACATGACTAGCTTCTATTAGGGTTAGTTGCAAACTTGTATTTTTGAATTAGACATCAATCCAAACTAAGACTCAGATTTCAACAATCTTACACAAATCTCAAATTATCACATTGTCATCATACATCATAAATTTTTAATTCTATTAATGTTTAAATCCAAAACCCTATATTTGCATATTCACAATCTCAAAAATTATATAAATAGATCTCAAATTGTTATATCACACATACTAGAGAATTTAACTATTACTAGGATTTAGCTGCAAAACCCTAGATTTCCAAATATCATCATCCTAGAATCTTAGTGGCAATGTCTTCACACTGCCATCAGTGATCAAAATTTACTCTTTTGCATTTCATACTAGGAGTCCTATTCCGATGAGCTTGCATTCCATTAGGTCATGGATCTACTGATGGTAGGGTTTATTTCAGTTTTTCCCTCATGATATGTACTTGTTGACCTCCTTTCATACCTTTCAGTGAATGATTTATGCTCATTTTTAGTTCATTTCATCAATACATAGGGTTTCAGTCTAATTAGGTCTTAGGGTTTCAACCATGGTCAAAATTCAGTGATTATTGCTAATAATGGTCAGCAAAGACATGAGGAGGTCAATAATGATCTGAAAGTCATAATTTGTTTATTTGTAAGCTTAGTGAAGTTCTCACCTCAAAACTAGTTTTGAGGTGAAAACAGAGCATTTGTATGTTATCTTTACATTTGATGTAATTTTATTGTTCTCATATGTAATAATGGTCCCATGTTGCTCCTGGACATCTGGTGATGTTGCCAAAGTACTATCACTGCAAAAAGTCAAAAGAGTTTGAGCATCATTCCACCTATCAAACAAAGAAACCAAGCATCAAAAACAGAGTATTTGAAAAAAGACAGATAGACATTGTAAAATTGGGTTTTCACCAACAAAAATCAAAAAGTGAATGCTATAAAAAGCCATCCTTCTATTTATCATTTCATTGTGTTAATGTTGAAGTTAAAAGTGACAAAAGGAGAGCTAAGGGTTGAGTTCAAGCAAATTTGGGCAAACACAAGTAAATTGCTGCGTTTTTGGACAAAATTGATCGGCGCTGCGCTTTGAGGGAGGCGCTGCGCTTCTGTAGGGTGGCGCTGTGCTTTGGCCAGCAAAGCCAAAAACCACTCCAAACTTCAAATTTCACTCAAATTTCCTCCAATTTCATGTTTTGCAAGCAAGTACTCTCTCCTATACAGTGTCTAGATTGCACATCACATGTTTTGAACCTCTCCTCCATTCTTATTGCTAAACCCTAATCCTCCTCCATAAAACCCTAATCTCTTTGTTCATTTCACTAAAACCCTAATCTCTTTGTTCATTTCACTAAAACCCTAATCTCTTTGTCCATTTCACTATTTAGCCTCAAAACTCAAACCTTTCACTTATCATTTCCTCCATCCTCACCTACTTTTCATCACTTATATTTCAATCCCATAAACCCTCCTTTCACCCTTACGGTTTGTGTCCTAACCACATAAATTCACTCATAAACCCTAGGGCATACTCTTCACACCATTTACATTGCCCCATCTACATTGTCAACATTTGTGCAATTAACAAGTTAGTTCAATGGACAGAGGAAGTGATTCTGACTATGATGAAGAGACAGTTGGGCCTTCAACTCATGTGGAAACAGGAGATGAACACCAAGAGACAAAAACTGTTGAGATGCTAGTGTTTGTAACATATCAAAGAGGGTCAAGGAAGTTGTTTGCAGCTCCCAGGCAGGTGTTTACTCCACAAGGTGTGGAAGGGGCTTTGCCTTCTTCATCAGCAAAACAGGTACAGGTTGAGCAGCTGAGAAAAGTCAAGGAGAAGATACTGGAGGATGACTTGGATGATGACCAAGATAGGGAATTTCATTTAGAAGAGCATGATGATGAGCCACTGCACCATACCCATCATGGAGTAGAGATCATTGATTTAGAAGGCCAAGATGAAACTACAGCTCAAAACATGCTTATGATGGAAAAGGATGCACACATTCGAATGTTGATGGACATTATAGAAAGGGGTAGATATATCATCAAATATCTAGAATAGGAAGCAAGTCCTCATGTAGCTGCAAATGATCAAAGCAAAAGGCAAATGGCTAAAGAGGCTCATGTCAAGTTTACTCCTATTGAGCAGGAGATTGAGAATGATAGGGAAACATGGCTTGAGAGGGTAAACATACATCTTGAAGGGATGATTCAGAAGGCAAACAGGGATAAGAAGACGCTCCGCCACATGGCCTACCATTACATGACCCGCAACAAAATCTGTAACATGAGGATCAGGAAGCTGAAAGCTAAGTTAAGGAGAGCTTTAGAGGGCAACAAAGAGCAAGATAAGTTGAAAATATTAGTTGAAGCCTCACTAGCCCCATCGAAGCAGCTGATGGGGTGTCCCATGCCAAATTTGGGCAAGTTTTGAAGATTTTTTGCATTTTTCAAATTTTGAAATTTTCAACGCAGAAAATTGGCCCAGAAGCACAATGCCGCTAGCGCTGCGCTTTTCCTAGAGCATCAAATGGAGAAAAGGTTTGTATACTTGGATTTAGCATGATGATAACATACAGCTTGGAAAGTTTCAGAAGTTTTGGAGCAAATCTAGGTCACCAAAAGGTCCAAAACATGACCTCTCTGCCCCTTTTTGGACACACAGAAGCAGTCTTGGGAGATTCAAGTTTTGAGGGGGCAAATGACCTCTAAATTCAAACATTCCAGTTTTTCCAGAAAATATACTTGAAGACCTTTCCAATGAGCTATCATGGGCTCAATTTTTCTAAGGGTAAGGCCTCCAAAAGTAGGTGGGGCACTGCACTTTTGACCAGTTTGCCTAGAAAATCAAAATTTCGCCTATTTTGACTGTGGATTTGTCTTCTCTCTCCTAATGGATGATTTCACTCATGTAATTAATGAAATGGCATGTAAATTTGAGGGTAAAATAGTGTTAGAAGGTAGATTCATTAGTTAGAGGTGGTTTTGAGGCTAATGAATCAGTTTCCCTACTTATAGAGGCAAGTTGTTTAACTGCCTATATTCCAGTTCTTAGTTGGGAAATGGTTGAAACAGCCCCTATTCTCATGGATTCGACCCCTGAAGATCAGGATGATTAGTTTAGATGTCTATATTATGTGTTTTCTTTGTCATTTGGTGAGGTTGGATACTCTTGGATGCTCTGAACTATATTGTACATCATTGTAAGTAGTTTGGCAAGGAAATTGATAGAAGTTGTAGCTATTTTTATGGGATACCTGGGGTATGGTGTTTTTGCATAGTTTCTTCTTTGTTATCAATTTTTTTACATGTTTTATGTATGCCATCATCTACTTCACTGCTTCTGACTGAATGATATCAAGATAGATAGGTAGAATTCATTGTTTACATTGCTCTACCTTGGGAAATCTTTCGGTATTTTATGTTTTCTGTTGTTTGAGAAGGATACATGATTGCTCCATGCCCTCCTCAGCTCCTCACCAGTCTTAGACATCTCATCTCACTTAATTTAAAGTGCCAAATCCTATACCTACCTTGCCCCATAGAACACCCTGCATCCCGACCTATTTTCCCAGACCCAAATTGCATAGCTCCATCTGATCCATCACAAAACCAACAAAATCAATCAAAACCTAGAGCTACTATACCTAGCATAAAATCATGTTCATGATCTAGTCATTTTGACTGAGATTCATAAGGAGAGAGCCCTCTCTCGACCTGGTAGGGCTAGCTACCAGGTTAAGCATGGTTTTCGGTTACCCTAGGATTGCTTCAATTCAGCCTGAGGTCAATCTAGGTGATAACATAGTGGTGACCATACTAGGGATCATAGTTTTATGTTTCTCAGCAAAATGTATCAAGTTCAGATCTGATTGTTAATGGTGGACAATGATCAAACACCGGAAGGCTGAAATAATTCACCTGGCAACTCTAAATCAGTTTCGAGATCAGATCTAAGGACTCCAATAGAGGATGAACCTGACCAGCAGAAACATGAAAGGACAATATGGAAAGATCAGGTATTCAAGTTGGAATTTCATCCAAGACATCATGTTCTTTCTTATAAATTATTTCTTCTCTTTTCCCGAGAATGTCAAGAAGGCTTTACAAAGTATATTGTATTCGAGAAAAGATCCTAGACCTGCATTTGATTCTTTCCCTTTGAAGATTGTGAATACAAAATATTCGCATGCCTTTGATCTTGATAAAGACCCTTCTTCCAAATCTTGTGATGACCGTCTTCAAACTGATGAACCTCAATAGACCAAGACTAATTCTGCACCTCCTGTACATATTCCTATACCTTGTAAAATTCCCGATCAATACAAACCACTCATCTTACCTCCTATATCCCATGCTTTCCCTAAAAATCATTACCTATATCTACCAAGATTTGATGGTGAATGTGACAACATCACTACTGAGAGACATGTACTAAATTTTGAGTCTTTTCTTGACCTTTTTGAAGTTGATGAAGAGGATGTCAGTATTAGGCTTTTTGCTCTTTCTTTGCAAGGCAAAGTCAAGAGTTGGCTCAAAACCCTACCTGATGCAAGCATCTCAGATTTCCAGCAGTTCATCAAAGTTTTCCTTGACAAGTGGGTGGTCAAATAGAACCCTTTCTTGATTCTAGAAGAATATAACCAGCTAAAAAGACAGCCAGGGGAGACAGTGCAACAGTTTTCTACCAGGTTTAACCAAGTCTATTTTTCGATGCCGATTAATATAAGACCTCCTCCTGGATCCGCTCTCTTACACTACCTGGAAGCCTTCGATCAGGAAATGGAGTTTCAACTGAGGGAAAAGAACCTTGCAACACTTGAAGAGATGAAAAATAGTGCAGTATATGTAGAGGCTAATTTGTTGATCAAAAGGGCAAAGTTGAAGGAAGAAGAGAGGAAGAACATAGATCCAGAAGAATCGACTTCTTTAGAGGTAAAGCTCGACATTTTGGTAAGTGCAATGGAAGAGATCATGCAAAAGATCACCACAAGGAATGAGTATGATGTTCAAGACCATGGCTCGTTGATTGAAGAGGAACAAGTGGCCAATCCAAAACATTTTCTTTCTTATCCCAGTTGTCATAGATCTGATAATGATTGTTTTATAGATCATCTTGGAGAAGAGAGATCTGTTGATATGACATGTATGCTTGATGATGTGTTTTATACTAATTATTTTCCTCAGTTTGATCAGTATGATGATGATTATGTTCTCCAAATAGAAGCTAGTCTTGCCGACAAATCAGTAGCTGGTTTGTGGAAGGAGGAAGTTCACTTTCAGCAACTCGAATACAGTGATCAGATGTTGCATATCAGCTATGGAAGTGAGGAGGAAAGTGCAGCAAATGTTGAAGTAAGTGAAGGATCTTTGCCTTTTGTTTTACTTCGTTTCAGTTCATCAGAGACAACTTTCGTGCAATCAAAAATCAACCATCAATAAGTTTGGATCTGGACCATCTAGAGGGCAATGAAATCTTTGTTCAAGACTTCTCATATCTAGATTTGTAGCCCCCGAATCCCATTGATTTTCAAGTTGTAGATGAAGACATGGAAGCTAGAACATATGATCAAATGACGCAATATGATTCTATACCATTCTATTTTGAATCATTTCAGTTTTTGAAGGGAAATTTGCATAGTATATCTTCAAATGAGCAGCTTATCGAAAATCATGCAATCTCATTGGAACCAATAGAAAATGGGTTGCAACAGTCTTTTCAAGTTTTTCATGATCCAATAGCTGATGTGTTGGATGCTGTCTGCAGTCAAAGTCCTTCTCCATTAACTAACTGTGAGCTTGAAAAAAGTATTGATACAAATTGGATTCAGTAGCCAGTTTCTTTGTCATTTTTAGCAGGAATCTCGTCACAAAAATTAGATGAATGTTTGCATTCATGGTATGAGAAGAAGCAAAGTAATCCATTGGATGAGCTAAGTCCTAGTGCACATTAATTTCAAGATCCTTAGGCAGTATTTTTGGAGTCAAATAGAGAATCCATATTTTTCAATCTGGGAAAATTTGGATCTATTTACAAGTTTTCATGGGAGTTGCCTTTCAGTAGTTCTCTCTTGTTGTTTATAAGAAAGCACTTGCAAAGAATTCAAATAGCAGCCAGTATGTTTACTTGGTTGCATTGGTTGTTTCATTTCACTTGATCAAGTGATGAATGAAACAGTTAGAGTTGGTTTTATTGAATAAGCTCCACTTCGAACGTCTTTTCTAGTTTGTCAGTTGTGTTGTAGTATCAAGTTAGTTTTTAGTTGAGTTTCAAGTCAGTTAGTGACTTTGAGTCATCAGTATTCAATCATGAATTTTATATTGCATTTTTATAAATCCATGCCTAATGGATGAGGCACTAGTCTACATGTTCTAAAAGATCTATGGTTCTTGGCACCTCCAAGGAGCTACCATCCCCAATGGAGCCAATGTTAGTGTCTGTGTCTTCACACCGCCATCAGTGATCAAAATTTACTCTTTTGCATTTCATACTAGGAGTCCCATTCCGATGAGGTTGCATTCCATTAGGTCATGGATCTACTGATGGTAGGGTTTATTTCAATTTTTCCCTCATGATATGTACTTGTTGACCTCCTTTCATACCTTTTAGTCAATGATTTATGCTCATCTTTAGTTCATTTCATCAATACATAGGGTTTTAGTCTCATTAGGTCTTAGGGTTTCCACCATGGTCAAAATTCAGTGATTATTGCTAATAATTGTCAGCAAAGACATGAGGAGGTCAATAATGATCTGAAAATCATAATTTGTTAATTTGTAAGCTTAATGAAGTTCTCACCTCAAAACTAGTTTTGAGGTGAAAACAGAGCATTTGTGTGTTATATTTACATTTGATGTAATTTTATTGTTCTCATATGTAATAATGGTCCCATGTTGCTCCTGGACATCTGGTGATGTTGCCAAAGTACTATCACTGCAAAAAGCCAAAAGAGTTTGAGCATCAGTCTACCTATCAAATAAAGAAACCAAGCATCAAAAACAGAGTATTTGAAAAAAAATAGATAGACATTGTAAAAGTGGGTTTTCACCAAAAAAAATCAAAAAGTGAATGTTATAAAAAGCCATCCTTCTATTTATCATTTCATTGTGTTAATGTTGAAGTTAAAAGTGACAAAAGGAGAGCTAAGGGTCGAGTTCAAACAAATTTGGGCAAACACAAGTAAATTGCTGCGTTTTTGGACAAAATTGACCAGCGTTGTGCTTTGAGGGAGGCGTTGCGCTTTGAGGGAGGCACTGCACTTTGAGGGAGGCACTGCACTTTGAGGGAGGCGCTGCACTTTTGTAGGGTGGCGCTGCGCTTTTGCCAACAAAGTAAAAAATCACTCCAAACTTCAAATTTCACTCAAATTTCCTCCAATTTCATGTTTTGCAAGTAAGTACTCTCTCCTATGCAGTGTGTAGATTGCACATCTCATGTTTTGAACCTCTCCTCCATTCTTATTGCTAAACCCTAATCCTCCTCCATAAAACCCTAATCTCTTTGTTCATTTCACTAAAACCCTAATCTCTTTGTCCATTTCACTATTTAGCCTCAAAACTCAAGCCTTTCACTTATCATTTCCTCCATCCTCACCTACTTTTCATCACTTATATTTCAGTCCCATAAACCCTCCTTTCACCCTTACAGTTTGTGTCCTAACCACATACATTCACTCATAAACCCTAGGGCATACCCTTCACACCATTTACATTGTCCCATCTACATTGTCAACATTTGTGCAATTAACCAGTTAGTTCAATAGACAGAGGAAGTGATTCTGACTATGATGAAGAGACAGTTGGGCCTTCAACTCATGTGGAAACAGGAGATGAACACCAAGAGACAAAAACTGCTGAGATACCGGTGTTCGTGACATATCGAAGAGGGTCAAGGAAGTTGTTTGTAGCTGTCAGGCAGGTGTTTACTCCACAAGGTGTGGAAGGGGCTTTGTCTTCTTCGCCAACAAAACAGTACAGGTTGAGCAGCTGAGAAAAGGCAAGGAGAAGATACTGGAGGATGACTTGGATGATGACCAAGAGAGGGAATTTCAGTTAGAAGAGCACGATGATGAGCCACAGCACCATACCCAACATGGAGTAGAGATCATTGATTTAGAAGGCCAAGATGAAACTACAGCTCAAAACATGCTTATGATGGAAAAGGATGCACACATTCAAATGTTGATGGACACTATAGCAAGGGGTAGATATATCATCAAATATCTAGAATAGGAAGCAAGTCCTCATGGAGCTGCAAATGATCAAAGCAAACACGCAAATGGCTAAAGAGGCTCATGTCAAGTTTACTCCTATTGAGCAGGAGATTGAGAATGATAGGGAAACATGGCTTGAGAGGGTAAACATACATCTTGAAGGGTTGATTGAGAAGGCCAACAGGGATAAGAAGATGCTCCGCCACATGGCCTACCATTACATGACCCGCAACAAAATCTGTAACATGAGGATCAAGAAGTTGAAAGCTAGGTTAAGGAGAGCTTTAAAGGGCAAGAAAGAGTAAGATAAGTTGAAAATATTAGCTGAAGCCTCACTAGCCCCATCAAAGCAGCTGATGGTGGTGTTCCATGCCAAATTTGGGCAAGTTTTGAAGATTTTTTGCATTTTTCAAATTTTGAAATTTTCAACGTAGAAAACTGGCCCAGAAGCAGCGTTGCACTTTTTCCTGGAGCATCAGATGGAGAAAAGGTTTGCATATTTGGATTCAGCATGATGAGAACATACACCCTGGAAAGTTTCAGAAGTTTTGGAGCAAATCTAGGTCACCAAAAGGTCCAAAAACTACCAAAAAATGACCTCTCTGCCCCTTTTTGGACACACAGAAGAAGTCTTGGGAGATTCAAGTTTTGAGGGGGAAAATGACCTCCAAATTCAAAAATTCCATCTTTTCCAGAAATTCGACTTGAAGACCTTTCCAATGAGCTATCATGGGCTCAATTTGGCTAACGGTAAGGCCTCCAAAATCAGGTGGAAAGTGGCGCTGCGCTTTTGACCAGTTTGCCCAGAAAATCAAAATTTCGAATGTTCTGACTGTGTATTTGTCTTCTCTCTCCTCATTGATGATTTCACTCATGTAATTAATGACATGGCTTGTAAATGTGATGGTAAAATAGTGTTAGAAGGTAGATTCATTAGTTAGAGGTGGTTTTGAGGCTAATGAATCAATTTCCCTACTTATAGAGGCAAGTTGTTTGACTGCCTATATTCCAGTTCTCAGTTGGGAAATGGTTCAAACAGCCCCTCTTCTCATGGATTCGACCCCTGAAGGCCAAGATGATTAGTTTAGATGTCTATATTATGTGTTTTCTTGGTCATTTGGTGAGTTTGGATACTCTTGGATGCTCTGAACTATATTGTAAGTCATTGTAAGCAGTTTGGCAAGGAAATTAATAGAAGTTGCAGCTATTTTTATGGGATACCTATAGTATGGTGTTTTTGCATAGTTTCTTCTTTGTTATTAGTTCCTTTACATGTTTTATGTATGCCATCATCTACTTCACTACTTCTGACTAAATGATATCAAGATAGATAGGTAGAATTCATTGTTTACAGTGCTCTACCTTGGGAAATCTTTCGGTATTTTATGTTTTCTGCTGTTTGAGAAGGATACATGATTTCTCCATGCCCTCCTCGGCTTCTCACCAGTCTTAGACATCTCATCTCACTTAATTTCAAGTGCCAAAGCCTATACCTACCTTGCCCCATAGAACACCCTGCATCCCGACCTAATTTCCCAGACCCAAATTGCCTAGCTCCATCTGATCCAGTACAAAAGCAACAAATTCAATCAAAACCCTAGAGCTACTATAACTAGCATAAAATATTGTTCATGATCTAGTCATTTTTACCAAGATTCATAAGGAGAGATCCCTCTCCCAACCTGGTAGGGCTAGCTACTCGGTTAAGCGTGGTTTGTGGTTACCCTAGAATTGCTTCAATTCAGCCTGAGGTCAATCTAGGCTCTAACACCCTCCATCTCAACCAGGGAGCATCTCTTTATCTAGAGTCCTTCTTAATCTCATGGAGACCAGCTTCTTCTTTTCGTCATCAAAGAATCTTTCATGGATTCCAACCATTTCATCATAGTTATCACCATCCCCATCATGCTTATCACATTAACAAACATCTTCACCATATTTCACAAATTAGATAACAAGTAAAACCAAAACTATAGAAACATGAATTTATCCATATCAAAATTACGAAAGCATTTCAACCTTACATATATCAGATACCAAAACAAGAGACACATACTCTTCAACATCTTGCTAGGGACTTTGTCATAAACCCTAGACTACTTCATAATAATTTTTATTTCATCCAAGGTTTCAATGTTTATTTCAAATGTGTGACATACCCTACTATAACATATAGAAGACACTAGAAACATTTCAAACAAATATAGATCTACAAGGCATCTAACAATTTTTAGAATTCATGTGTTAGACTTCCACTAGGGTTTCATAGAAGTCCTAAATTTCATACAAGAGAATCAATCAAAACCAATCATAGCTTAGTCATTAACATGACCGGCTTCTATTAGGGTTAGTTGCAAACCCTGTATTTTTGAATTAGACATCAATCCAAACTAAGACTCAGATTTCAACAATCTTACACAAATCTCAAATTACCACATTGTCATCATACATCATAGATTTTTAATTCTATTAATGTTTAAATCCAAAACCCTATATTTGCATATTCACAATCTCAACAATTATATAAATAGATGTCAAATTGTTATAACACACATACTAGATAATTTAACTATTACTAGGATTTAGCTGCAAAACCCTAGATTTCCAAATATCATCATCCTAGAATCTTAGACAAGGAGTTATATTAAATCCTAAGTCTCATGACCACCAATAATTAGGTCAACACAGATATCTAGGAATAATCATATCATATGTTAAACATCATTAATACATTATACATATACTGACCTAGATCAAGCTAGGGTTTCGACCAAATGTCCACATATATATACCTAGGGCTTCATTCCTAGGATCTTACTTTAAACACATAACAAAGGTTTTGCTTATAGGCTCAATCAAACCCTAAATATATAGGGTTTCATAACTTAGCAAAGCAAACCCTACTATTCCAAAATTTCAAAGACTAGGTCATTTGTGTATGGCCTTACAAAAGTCTACTCGACCTAGCCTCACAGTGGATCTGCAGGCCCCGATGGTTGGTGTTTCCCTCCTAAGCTTCCTAAGTAAGGTTCGCCATCCTTCCTGTCCCGGTGTGCTTCCCCTTGGGCACCGCTCCCTTGAGGCATACGGTTTGCCTAATATTAACTCAACCTCCTAGCCCACACTGCCAACTGAGCGTTAACTATCAAAAGGCTTCTCGCAAAAGGAGCAGCACTTACATAGATGTAATAAGGCAGAGCTCCGGTGAACCCGGAGGACTTGTAGTTACTTATCTTTGGAGACTGTCGGTTCAAGATCTCAGACAAAACATCATTCAATTCTAACAAGTTAATATTTCATGATCATACCGAAATCTCAAACATGACATCATCAACAATAACTTCAAATAGCATTTCAAAATAACCCTAAGCAATTTAGGGTTTCATCCATTCACATTAGCATACCCTTATGCTAGGGTTTATCAATATGATTCAATATAGCTAGACACAAAAATGTTAGTAATAGAATGTAAAATGACTAAATGTTTACTATAAAGAAGTTGTTTTTTTGTAGTTTAAGGCATACCTTTGTTTCTTGACAAACCTTATCTTGGGTGGCTTTCTTCCATACTCCTTGAGGATATATCAAATGTCTTCCTAATCAATACAATAGAGGGAGAATGGTGATAAGTATTTAATATAATCAAAACTAAATGAAATCAAAAACTGAAAGGAAATGGGATACTTGTCTTTGGGAGTTGTTGAGGATCCCTCCAAATCTTGAGGGATACCTATAAACTTATTAAACAAATAAAATGTCTTTTCCAAAAACATGTTAAAACATATAAATTCTAAGTATCAAAAATACAAAATAAATAGCAAAGACTAAAATCAAAAGACTTAGTAGTGTAAGTCTCTTATGTCAAATTCTTCAGGTTTGACTTTCTTTGGATGTTCTTCTTCAGCAACATTGGCTTGATCTCTCTCTCTCTTCTTGTTTCTTGGATTGTCGGGACAATCGCTCATGTAGTGACTCTTCTTATGACATTGATAGCATTCTACCTTGGACATGTCAACCTTTTTTTCCTTGTTCTTTTCGACTTATTTCCTTTTTGTTGAGAAATGTATGCATTTGAAACATCTTCAGAATTGGAAACCAATAATATCCTCAATACTTCCTGACTACAGGCAGTCCATAGTTCTCCAAAAGTGGGAGCTTCCTTCCAACTATTAAGTCCTGCAACAAATGCACCCCAAGTAGGTGGTAATCCTAATAGGGAGATGATCACAAGTTCTTTGTCTAGAACAATTTCATCAATGGCCAAAAGATCATCCCTGATTCTTGTTATCTTCACAAAGAAGGAGGCCATTGTGTCTTCTTTAGTCATCTTTGTGGTTCTTAGCTCATTCTTCACACTTGCTGCTTGACCAATGTTCTTAATAGTGAATAACTTTGACAAGGCTTCATACATTTCCTGAGCGTGATTGATGTTGGCTATGAATGGGACAAGGTTGTAATTTATTCATTCTACCATAAGAGTCATGGCCACCAATTATAGTTCCCTAAACTTTACTTTGTCAGCATCACTGGAATCTTATGTTGGCTTCTTTACTTTTCCTTTGACCAAGTCTAGAACCTTATTCTTTTAAAGGATGAGGTCAATCCTCTTCTTCCAAAAACTGTAATTTGAGGCTCTTTCAAGTTTGTTCTCTCCCTTGATTGTGTTAGACATATTCCTTGAATATAGTGGACTTCTTCCCTAAAATAAACCTTTTGAATGGTTCCTTGATTAAGTGCTTGAGACTACATTTTTCTTCTTTCTTCACCAAAGCTCTGATACCATGTTCAAAAATCAGAAAGGCGGAAAGATTTTCTTATACTTGATAATTATTTGTGATGTTCTTGACTTCTTATTAATTTTTTTATATCTTCTTTCTTTATTTCACCAAGAAATTACCAAAGAGAAAGCACATAAAACAATGAACACCAGATATGGGCACTATGTCAGGGAAAAAACCCCCTCAAGGGGAAAACCCAGTCAATATTCTCTTCCTTTCAATAGTATTCTTTGAGGCTCTTCACTGTAGAAAAAATCCTAACCTTCCCTCCACACCAAGTCAGCCTCCCAGATCTTCGACCTCCTTTCCAGCAACTTCGACTATGTAGCAGTTTCCGACATCAACAAAACTTGGAAGACTTCGATCTCCTAAACTAGGGCACGAAAAAAAGAGAGAGATGAACCATTTTTTTTCTTCTTCTCCTTAGACTCCACCCAACTCACACTTACTTCCCCTTCTTCTTCTACTTCGCACTTCTTCTAACTTCAAAATATATCGAAATTTCTTGCGAGAGAGTGTGCTCCAAATGAATTTGACTTGATTCTATTTATAGGCTTCAATGGAGGTCAAATTGATGTCCTTAGGCTGACTTTATCTCTTCTAGGCTGACTTGATGTGGAGTATACATAAATTACATTTGACTCAATACTTAACCTTTTTACATGATTCAAAATCCCAAGAAGGGTCTCTTTAAAAATACAATGACTCTATTAACTCAAAATAAATCCTAGAAGTCCTCAATGGGGACTTCGACCTAAAACATGGTGACCCAAGCATGAAACCCATGCTTTAATAAGTCACAATAATAATAATAAAATTATTTTCTTTATTCTTTTGACAAGTACATTACAAGATGACTCAAATACATTTTAATGAAGGCCGAACCTAGTTACATTTTCCAACACGTTTTTGGCATCACAAAGTCCTTGAGGACATTGCAAACAACCTAAGAAAATTTTTAAAAATGGATCTGGAAAGAATTGATAAAGGCCTCTTCACCTTTGATAAAATATGTGTGGAGATAGACCTTAGCAAAGGTCTTCTAGATCACTAAATATTGAAACACCAAAATTCCCAATGGTTCCAAGTCTTAGGTTACGAAAACACGACCTTTCAATGCATAGTTTGCTTCCAAACGAGCCATCTTCATAGCACATTTCCTCAAGTGAAGAAGAATCCAAAAATGAAAAAGATATAGTCCAACAAGCCAAAAGGTTGGCAATTTTCAGATCACCATCTATCAAAAGACAAGGAATAAGATATCAAGGAGGGTCATCCTATTCATTTTGAAGCAGATGTTCAAGCTCAAGATAAAATAAAAATGTATGGGGAAATAGTGGCACATACAAGAAAAATTATCTTTCTTCAAAAAGGGTGGAAATTTGAGGGTACTTAGACCTTAGATGGGAATGGGGGCACAAAAAGAACCCATGTTTCAAAGAGCTCATATTCATACAAAGATGTTCCCCATATGGAAGTGGATCAAGAATTGGCTATGGTTCCTTTTGAACCAAATTCAAATGGTTAGTAAAAAATGCAAAAAAGGAAAAAGAAAAAAGAAAAGATAGATGCAAAATGTTAGACTTAATTTACTTCCATTGTTGTATGTTTATCTTAGTTGTTAGTTTCTCTTTATATCTCTATGCCAAGAGATGTCTTCTTTCTGGAATGCTTTTAAGATATGCAAAATGTAATTTTATTTTTCCTATGATGAATAAAATTACGCGTCATTTTCTTAGGAAAAAAATAGAATGTTAAATTAATAATTATTAGGATTAATGTTCTAATATATCTTAATAATATTAACAATAAAATAGTATTATATTAACATTAATTATTAATATTGTTACTCGTATACTCTTTATGGGGTGAGTAGTGGTGAAAGGAGGGGGTTGTCATCCTCCCACCTGACAAATAGGTCGGGGGACATGGAAACACACCCCTGAAAAATGTAAGTACTTGAAATTGCATCAAATATCGAGTGCATCATAGATGATGGTACACTAAGTTTTGGGAAAAGGTGGTGGAGTGCATGTGAAGGGAAGGGATTGAATGTTGAGCCCATGGAGACTGTTTCATATGAGAGATTATGCAAAATGAGACAGAATTGGAGATATTAGGAGGATAGGTTGAAGCTGGCAAGGAGGGGTCAAAGGGGAGAGGGAGGATCAAAATTCAAAAGAATTACAGAGGGCATAGACAATTTGGTAATGAGTTTGTTGTATTATGAAAGTGATTCATATTGGGTCATTATATTATTTTTCATCCATCTCGATTCTTTTAGAGTGAAAAAGGTGGAAGAATGAGTTGACAAGACCATTTTTACCGGCAAGACCCACTTTCGCAAATTGGGTCTGAAACCTTCTAGGAGAATTTTGAGGAATCAAATGATGCTTTTTGGGGGTAAAAGATTGTTGCTTTAGTTTTTCATATTCTATAAGTAGATACATTTCCAACAAAAATATAATCGCCACATTTGGAGTTTGTATATAAAATTTATGATACTCGGAAGTTGACTCTCCTATTTTCACCACCATAATTCAAGAAGATGCCATGTCAGCCCCCATTATTCATGGAAAAGGGGCTAGCCACATGATTATGATGAAGAATACTCTAGAAGATTCCATATTATAACTCTAGTTAAGATTTGAGGTAGTCAAACCCAACCAACAGTAGGCTATCAAGTTTTGTTATAACTAGGCCACTATGAGGAAAAGGGGTCCCATTCTTTTCAAGTGCATTTATTCCATAGATGAGAAAAAATAGTGGAGGGGATATGAGATAGAGAAAATAAATAGGATCTGTGCACTGTAGTATCCCACAGGACAAAATCCATACTTCTTTATGCTCACAACCATTTTCTATACAAAGAAAGAGAGCATATTGACCTCACCTTCTAGCCAGGATTTCTCCCGAAAGGGTTTCCTAGGTGATGTCTTATGTTAATCGTGGTTTGTGAATTTTTATTTTGTTTTTCTCTTTTCTCCATAATTTTAATTTGTGTGCATATACAATTAATCGTAATCTACAAATCCATAAATATAAATATAAATAAAACCATAATAGTGTAGATTTTAGATTTTTTAAATATATTTTTATCATATATGTTGTGACAAACTGTCCAGTGGAATATCCACAGTTGTTTACATATCATATTGGTATCGAAGCAAGATTCATTAAGTATAATGTGGATATTTGTAGGGGATCTAGATCGACTAAGCGAAAAGTCATAAAACCCTAGTCATGGCCTATGAATTTTTGAATAAACCTCTTGATCCTACAGACGAGAGGTTTTTGCAGCTACAAGCATAAGTCACAGATATAAACCATAATGTAAATCTCCTCAATGTAGGCAGTGAGAAATAAACTTGGGCTATTAGGATAAGATGGGGGTTGTAATGCAAAAAAAAGAGAGAGAGAGAGAGAGAGAGAGATTAAAAGGGAGATTAGAAGGGATGATAATACCTTGAAAATATGTGAACAATGATAATACTATACTAAAATGACTCAATAAATAACAAACTGTGTAAGTACGTTGCTATGCATTGATGGGTAATTTTTAAGCTTGTATCATGTATATATAGGTGCAGCATGCAGATAGCAGAGGAATGTGTTTAGTGTTTCTCTTTTATTTAAGTGCAGCGTGCAGATTGCAAGGGGGTGTGTTATATGTTTCTCCTTTATTTAAGTGCAGACACACTTATTGGAGCACTTGTGATCAGTGAGGCTTTGGGTTTGTAAACAATAACTCCAAGTTGCTCCGACAACTTTTAAAAATAAAAACAAGAATATTATTAGCATGTGATTAGAAAAGTGAGTAGGTATCGATGAATTTTAATCTTTTAGTCAAAGGATTGTCTATTTTGTTAGAAATATGATAAAAGAACAAGTGTCAGATGTGGGAGTAAGATATTGATGTGAACCTGAGTTAATTTAGTATAAATTACCTCTTTAGCTTACTACAATTCCTACACCCAAAAACTTTCCACAAAATTAGACCGACACACTCCATAAATATCATTGTCTTAGGCATGTCGATAACAGATCATGGTAGTTTATTTTTGAGAATTAATGTCAGTGTGATGTTGTGGACTTATATTGTTTCACAATATCTTGTTATTCGGTCGCTTTCTCAATACTGGGAAGTTTCTCCCATGGATGGGATTGAGCATCTTAGTGAATAATGTTGATTTAATATCAATGAACCTACATTGAACTTACAATTTACATTATTTAATAAATATTGTCGCACAGATATAGAGTGCCCGTGGACATGGAAGAGTTTACATTTACAGAACCATTCAACTACACATCCCACAAAGTTCAGCATTCTAATGTCTATGAAAAAAGCACTTTTATCCAATGATGGAAGCCCTGAACACGTTTCTACTTCATGTATAAACTACATATGTCAGGTGCAAATCGAACGGTGTTAGTGCCCTTTCAATTTAAGAAAGAGACTACTGAATTAAGACGGGTCCATTGATATTATGAATTGACAAAATGAACTTACTTCCTCCTCACCAGGGTTGGAATTTGGATTGCTCTTTACCCGTCATACCATTTTTTTTATGCTTTGAGTCTTTATGCTTCCAGTCAAGAAATACTATGTTTAAAATTGTGCACTTCAAGAATGAGGTTCTGATAACCCTTCACTAATAAAAGTTTGATTAAAAAATTAATCTTCAATACAATAGTTATGTTAACAGTTTTCACATATTTACTTTGCTTTGCAACAACCTTCCAATTCGATCTTGATGCAACAATGCTATACCTTGCATATTTGCAATTCTATATTACCAAGATGAGAGTTCAATGGGCGGTTCGAGAGAAGTAAAATATCAACAACTCAATACTATGTTGCCTACATTCGAAATGCAATTTGTAGAACTAATTGTTCACTTGCGGGTTCGAGATTTCATCCAAATTTTATTGAAATTTATTATTGTAAACATCGAGAGATCAACATCCTACGAAGATTAATAGTTATTTTATATTGAATCAACCAAATCTTTGGTGTATAGTTATTTTATATTGAATCAACCAAATCTTTGGTGTAGAGCATAGAGTAAATAACTAAATTTTAAACACAAAACTATATTTTAGTTAATGAAATAGAATCGAGTATTCCCAGGTTTCATTTGTTGCCAAAAATAATGCTCTGTCTTGAGGAAACCAATAAGAAATCATATTGTATTACAAATGGAAATCCAATTACTACTTTTGTCGAAAGAGAAGAACATATATTAGGGGCTGGTTTTTCTTCTTCTATAGGACGCTTATCATGGGGAAAAGTGAGTGTAATCACCCATTTTTCCACATCTTTTGTTTGGTCAACCTTACACTCATTTTTCACATGAAACGTTGTGGAGTGAGGGAAATCACCCGTTGTCCCACATCTTTCGTCTTTTCAACCTTACACTCGTTTTTCACAGGAAACGTTGCCTCCATGTATAATATATAGATTTCCCTCTGGAAGCAACAGAGATTTCTTTAATTTTATTAAAACTAGCATTTACAACAAAAGAACTATAATTGTATTCTTTAGGGTGGGCAATGTTGAGCGTGCTTTTAACCCATTCTAGCACTATATATCGAACATCAAAGTCTGCTAGAAGGGCTTTCATTGAATCTCGTGTTGCACCCATTGCTAAAATTGTGAAGCTAGCATGTCACTAAAAAGACACTCTTAAATTCATTACTTGCAATGAAAGAGAGCATGCTTCCTTTAAAATTGTCATAGACAAATAGGGAGAATGAGTTGGCTACCTATAAAATTGTTATTATAATCCTTATAGATGAATAGAGAGAGTGCGATTCAATTGTTATTATAATCATTGTAGATGAATAGAAATAATACTTATAATAATTTGTTCATACCTTTATAAGTACTAGAAATTCATAACAATTTCAATACACATTTGATTTAGATGACAAATTCATACTTTTTTATCAGATATAAACTCCTTTCCTTTTAATCACTTTGGTAAATCATCCTAGGCTACATAGAATCAGTATTTTGTTTCTGAAATCCAATTTTGTTGTTGAAAACCAGCAATGTGGCCGTAATACCCACACTAGCAACACCCTTATTAGTAGTAAACACAAAATCCAGCGATGGATCCATATCAGGAGCATAGTTTTTATCCTCTACCTTCTGCAACAAAGGCACCAGAATTATGATTGCAAAAAAAATTCTAAACAAAGAATATTGCCGTTATTAGCACTTTCAATCCATATCCCGAGTTACCTGGATTAGTACCATCACAAAATAGACATATATATAATTTCGCATACAAAATTTTGACTGGTTGGTGCAATTCTTCTTTGAGAGGTTTATATTCCTAATCTCTTCAACGTGCTCCCTTAGTGTTTCCATATACTGAAAGGTAGTGAAATTTTATTTGAATAATGAGAAAACAATACAAAACATAAAACTAGTTCCTCTGACAGCTTACTAGCGGAGATCTGAGAGAAAGAAAGAGACATGAAGTAGAAATTACTAATATGGCTGAAACACTGATGATTTCTTAGTTGTGGGTGTTAACGTAAGCTAAATTTTCGTTGCTTCATCTGGTTGACCATGTGTCTCAATTTCCATGATATGTTCTTTGAGAACATCATACAAGAGCTTCCACCAAGTTTGATAAACTCGTGGCTTGGTGCAGCAATAATTTGATGGGAATGACCTCTGCCTACGCCACAACTAAATGTGCTTGCAACAATTTAACTTCTTGTTGTAAAGAAGAAATGCCCCCCACGCCCCCATATACAAGTTCTCTAACTTTCATGTTTTCTTTGTAAGCCATGATGTTAACTATGTCCCTTCTGTGCTAGATGGGAAGGTCCTAGATGTTATGCGTCTAATTTAAACAAACAATCTTATGCATTCATGAAATGTAATATGAAATAAAATGAAATGATATTTTAAGGTCCATGAGACTAAAAATAGTCTATAAGACCATTAGTTCCCTGTTTTTCGCTCTTTGCAATTCAGTCTTTTTCCGATTCAAATTGATGATGAGCTGACCCAACCTTCCAATAATCCCCTCGCTAAAAAGACAATGCCAAGAAACTAATGCTAACATGTTCTCATAACTTTCTCTGATGTCTTTGAATGCATCACATTCCAAAATGAAATTTTTTTCCGATTCCACAGCCCCAGACGTGCAAAATGTACACACCCTTTCTTCCCAAGCTTCTTTAGGCCTTTTCCACCGTCCTGTTTCACACCAAAGCTAATGTGAGTTGGTCCTTAATTGAGAAATAAGAACCTTTGCCCTCCACAAAATGCTAGCTCCAATGAACTCTTTTTGTTGTAAATCACACGTAGGGTTGAATTCCTCAATGTAATATTTCTTCTTTCTACCCAATTCTTTTCTCCATACCTTTTTAAGAAACTTCTCCATAACAAAATCCTTTAGTTCCTTGCTATTTGTGGGACAGGCATTGACGTAGATATTCCATTTTTGCATCCATGTGTAGTTTTGTTTCATCCATGTTTTCTTTCTTTCACTGATGCCTTCATTGAAGATAACATTAGGCCATCTACCTACTCTCATTTGTTCAATTATTTTTAGGTATCTTATGAGCTGCACCATAGCAATTGCTTCAATGGAAGTTGCTCCTGTTTCACTCAACATTATCTAATAAGGTACCAAACTTTTTATTTTGAACTTGCTCATGATCAAGCATTTTTGGATTTTCTCAATTTGTTTCCATTTTGAGATGGGAGTGCTTCTAGCCCACAATTCACACCCATATAGCATCACTAGACAAACTAGGAGTCCAAAAAGCACTTTAATCGTTTTCCAATCACATAACTCTGCCTCTCTACATCGTTTTGAAGAGCATATAATGCTTTCCACTCTCGTAAAATTATCTTCTTTCTACAGTCCTCCCAATTGAGTTTGTTGTTGAAATCAATCCCAAGGTACTTGTACTCTTTTACTTCTTCAAGAATGTTGTCTTCAAAGAAGAAAGTATGCTGGCTTTGCTTCCTTTTATTATAAAAAATCATTATTTTGGTCTTGGTAGTATTGACTTGCATACCCACTGCTCTACAAAAATGCTCAAGGGCATATAAGTGCATTTGCAATCCATGAGACAATTTAGAAATCAATACAATATCATCAGCATATAAAAGAAGCTTTATCACAAACTCCCCCAACCGAACACCATCTCCACCTTACAGATTTAGTCACTCTTCCAATTTATCAATATATAGACCAAAAAGAGTGGGGGATAGAGGGCAACCTTGCTTGACTCCAATGTCACTTCTAAAGCTTTCTGAAATACCTACTGAGGTTCTAATTTTGACTTTCACTTTTTCATAAAGTCTATGGACAGTGGCTCTATAATGCACAGGAATTTCAAGTTCTTCCATTCTACGCCATAACTTATCCCTAGGGACAGTGTCAAATGCTTTGTTGAAGTCAACAAAGCAGCAAAATACTTCTTCTTTGTCCTCCCAAACCTTTTCAACAATGTGTCTCAACGTGATGCCATGATTTCGGCCTAAAACTGGCTTGTCCGCTTGCCCTCTTTTCTGTTACTTATGCCCACTTGCTAATTCTGTCTTTTACCATGCTGCCGAAAAGCTTTGCAAACAAAGGATTGATCTAAAAATGGATCTTGGATAAACCTCTAAGTCTAAAAGACTTCATATAAAAGGTAAAAGGTGCCAAATGGCACAAATCCTTTGTAAATCAGAGGAAAATAAAAGTTGTAGGCTGCTCTCAAAAATAGTCTCATTGCAGAGATCCGTTCATTCTGAATCCAACGCAACTTGAATAGGAGAAAACGGACTTCAGATGAAGAAGTTATCACAAAGAGAAGCTCCCCTTGTTTTTTGGGAAAAGAGGCAAAAATCCTTTAAAAATGGGCAAAAGACCCTTATAAAGGAAAATTGCATTGCATGAGGCCAAGACTTAAGGTCGAGCGGAAGGCACCCCCAATCAGCAACCTCGGATGATCGGATCAGCGGATCGGGTCGGAGGCAGGCATATGCACCCATAAGGCAAAGGCCCTGGGCCGATGTGATAGTGCGACTGCGATCGCCGATATCGGCAAATCGCTGTCGGCGATCCCAAAAGGGAAGGACCCCGGGCCATGCAACTTGCAACTGCGATCAGGACCAGACCCGATGGGGTTTAAAAGGGGCGATTTCATAAAATTTCAAATCCGGGAATTCGGATTTTCCTTTGTATTTCCCGTTTAATGGATTTTTGGCCATTGGCCATGCCGCCGAAGCGATTGTGATATGCGATGTAAGGCGAACCCGATGGCGATTTTAGGGGCGATTCTATGGACTTTCACATCCGGATTTCGCGCCCAATAGTGCTTTTCCTATGTATTTCCATTTCAAGCCCAAAACACAGTATTTCATGGATTTTCGCTTAAAAGGAGGCCGCCGGTTCTTTTTCCATGGGAAAACAGCCATCATTCCCTGTGCCACGCTGCAGGCAGGCGTTGCTGCAATGGGGATGCATTTTGAAGTGCGAAGAGGTAGAGCCAGGGAAGAGGAATGATTCCTCATGATCACGGTTGACAGAGGAACGACTGAGGAAGCCGAAAAGTCAAAAGACTGCCTCAAAGAAGCCAGAGAGCTCAATTGATGGGCAAAGAAAGCAAGTTGAGTGAACAGCGAGCAAGAGCTAAGCGTGCAGCGAGTCTTTGGAATCACTCAGAGGTCGAGTGAAAAGCTAGAAAGCTCAATTGACAGCAACGTATTGTTGTTGAAGGTTGCTGGAGTTGCTTGGAGGTCGAGCGACTCACAGAGGCACGCAGAGGCCGAGAGAAAGAACTTAGAGAAGCCAGAGCAGAGAGCCATGAGCCACAGCCATAGCCGAAGAGCCAGAGCGAGAGCCGAGAGCTAGAACCGGAGCCATAGCCAAAGAGCCAGAGCCAGAGTCAGAGCCGAGAGCTAGAGCCAGAGCCAAGAGCCAAAGCCAAAGCCAAAAATCCAAAAGCTTCAGAGCCAAGGATGAGATAGCAAAGTAAGCACATCGTGTTCTGTGTAAACCGATGGAGTTGAGTCAAAGAATTGTAAAAGAACTGCTACCATAATCCCAAAGAGCCTAGTTGAGTTTACTAGAGCTCATGGAGACATAGCCCAAGAGTTTTGAGTGAACTCCAAATTAATATTGTTGTTATGGGTGTGCTTTACTTGCTGCATTATTTATTATTCTTTGTATTTAAAATATCAGCATAAGAAACAGTAATTATAGCACTTAACAGTCAAAAACAAACACAAGCATACACCTATAATTTCAAGCATTTCTTAATTCTGCATTGGTTAATCAATAAGACTTGGGAATATTCAAGCTTTGGAAGTGGGAGAGGTTCTTGTAAGTTAAACAAGAAGCCTAAGAGCTCCATTTTCAGATCAGGTGGTATCGGAGCTTAAGATTGATTAACCACACCTTTAAGAAGGTTATATCAAAATGCTTGATTGACAGAGCAAAGATTGCTTGTCTAAAAGGTGTTTGAACAGCAAGAGGCTAATTGTATGCTTGTTTTGCACACTGACCATTTTCTAAGTTGCAGAGGTAAAGGGAAATTTGTTGATAGCTCAGTCCAGGAAGGACAAGAAGGAGAAGGGCTGAAGGCATTCTTCTGTCCTAAAGGACCTCAAGGCAATCCAAAGCACAAGAGGTTTGTTGCAAGAGGTTGCTTAAATAAGCTCTTTATTTATCTTGTTGAAGTTTTTTTGTTCATTGGCATAATGACAACTTCTACAAGTGGGTCCTCAAATTCTGCGTTCTTCACAAGATTCTTTGATGAAGACATGAAGCAAGAATTATCCACCATGATGGATATGGTGAGAGAAATGTATGAGGATGAAAGGAAGAGAAGCAAACTTAGAAAGCAGTTGAATTCCATAAAGGAAGAGAAGCAATTGCTTGCTGAAAAATTGCAGGAAATGGAGAGGAAACTTCATATTGCAAATATGAACCTGAAGAGGATGCATGAGTTGGAAACACAGCTCATTGTTGCCCAAGAAGCCTTAGTCAAGTATCAGCTTGAAGAAGAGGTAAACCATTCCATTTTGTCTTCAAATTCCTCTAAAGATGTTTATATTGGTTCTTTTGAAAAACGTACTAAAGGCATAGGTTCCAAGCTAATGTACAATATGGGCTATGAAGGTAAAGGCTTGGGTAAGCATACACAAGGTATTGTTGAACCAATAATGGTTGAGGAAAGGCCTAAGTATTTGGGTCTTGGCTATGAACAGTCTTATGGAGAGAGTTCCAACGCTGCCATGAAGGCCATTGAAATAGTCCCAAGAAGGAGTTTCAGTTCATGTCCTCTACCTCAAAAGTGTGAAGATTGTATTCAAGAGGAATACAATAGCTTGAAACATAAATTGCAGGATGCAGGTGTTCAGAAGCACACACTTCAACCACAGAGTTGTGGAAACTCTGGCAGCCTTGAAGAGATTGATGGTGTTCCAAAGGGAGCCACTTCTTCAGTTGCTTCACCTCCTCATGAAGGCAATAAAGGTGAAAGAGAAAGGTATAAATCTAGTTCTAAACATTTTCCTTTTGATTGTACAAAGCATGATAAATTTCCTCATAGGTATGGGAAAATAATTGCATGTTCCTTTTGTGGTTTGGATAACCATAATGTTTCTAGATGTTGGAAGAGAATGGCCACATACAAGAAGCAGAAGAAGGAAAAGAAGCAAGAATCCAAAGATCCATTGGACAAGGCAATTCATGTTATCAAGAGGATGCACATGCAGTGCACTTACTGCCATAAGCAAGGACATCTTGCTGCAAAATGTTGGACTTTGAATCCAGCAATGCTTCCACAAAAGTTGAAGAAAGTGGAAAGAGAAGATGTCAGAAATGGAAGTGAAGATTCCATGAATGATGTGTCTCAAAATGATGCACATGATGATGCTGATGTGCAGACAAAGGTAGTGCCTTTGAAAGGGATTGGTAAGGAACGGTTAAAGTTCTTATCCAATTAAGATTGCATGTCTATTGATGCATCTACATTATATTTCATTTCAGCTTTGAAAGCACAGTGTGCTTAAGTGAAAGTTGAAGGATGAAATGCATGCATGAGCATGAGATGCATGAACACAAGGATGTTGATGATTTCCTTGTTTTTGAACATGTATGTGTAATTAACTTGTAGGGTTGACTGCTTTGACATGCATGTGATGCCATGTTGACTTGAGAGAAGTTAACTTGGTCTCCAAAATGGAGATAATGATGAAGTGTTTCATCTTTTGAAAAAGAGTCCAAATGGTCTTTTTCTACATGCTTGAATGGAATTTTAAAGGCATGTTTTGTGGGCTTGTTGTCTAGTCCATCATTTTTATGCAGATGTAAGACATGGAGGTGTTCACAAGATGTCAAATATGTTCCTTTGTTGGAGCAGGAGTTTAGGCCATCCAATTGTTGTTGTCTATATTTCTATTGTTGTTGATAGCTTACCAAACAGGTACAAATGAAAGTTTTGTGGAGCAGATGACTTCACATTGGTTTGAGCCACTTTGGATCATTGATCAAGGCAGAAGAGTTCAAACTACCTTCCATAACCATTTCAGCAGAAGTTCTGCATAAAGGCAAGAAGGAAGACTAGCCCATCTAAGAAGGGAAGTGGTCAGAAACTTTGGTTCAAAGGCACTATGTAAAGGCAAGTGTAGGGAGGCTGAAAGAAGAGGGTGAGTCACTCTCATTCACTATTCAGATCAGTATATCAATCTTTTGGAGACCAAAAGTTCTTTAGTGGGAAGGCGTAATCCAAAAATGGATCCTGGATAAACCTTTAAGTCTAAAAGACTTTATATAAGAGGTAAAAGGTGTCAAATGGCACAAATCCTTTGTAAATCAGAGGAAAATGAAAGTCACAGGCTGCTCTCAGAAATAGTCTCATTGCAGAGATCCCTTCATTCTAAATCTAACGCAACTTGAATTGGTGAAAACGGACTTCATATGAAGAAGTTATCACAAAGAGAAGCTCCCCTTTTTCTTTGGGAAAAGAGGCAAAAATCCTTTAAAAATGGGAAAAAGACCCTTATAATGGAAAATCACATCGCATGAGGCCAAGACTTAAGTTCGGGCGGAAGGCACCCCTGATCAGCGACCTCCAATGATCGGATCGGCGAATCGGGTCGGAAGCAGGCATATGCACCCATAAGGCAAAAGCCCCGGGCCGATGCGATAGTGCGACTGCGATCGCCGATATCGGCGGATCGCTGTTGGCGATCCCAAAAGGGAAGGACCCCGGGTCGTGCGACTTGCGACTACAATCGGGACCGGACCAGATGGGGTTTAAAAGGGGTGATTTCATAAAATTTCAAATCTAGGAATTTGGATTTTCCTTTGTATTTCTCGTTTAATGGATTTTTGGCCATTGGCCATGCTGTCGAAGCGATTGCAATATGCGATGGAAGGCGGAAGTGATGGGGATTTTAGGGGCAATTCCATGGACTTTCACATCCGGATTTCCAACCCGATAGTGTTTTTCCTATGTATTTCCATTTCAAGCCCGAAACACAGTATTTCATGGATTTTCGGTTGAAAGGAGGACGTCGGTTCATTTTCCATGGGAAAACAGCCATCATTCCCTGTGCCACGCTACAGGCGGGTGTTGCTGCAATGGGGATGCGTTTTGAAGCGCGAAGAGGCAGAGCTGGGAAGAGGAATGATTCCTCATGATCATGGTTGACAGAGGAACGATGAAGGAAGCCAAAAGACTGCCTCAAAGAAGCCAGAGAGCTCAATTGATGGGCAGAGAAAGCAGGTTGAGCGAACAGCGAGCAAGTGCTGAGCGCGCAGCAAGTCTTTGGAGTCACTCGGAGGTCAAGTGAAAAGCCAGAGAGCTCAATTGACAGCAGCGTATTGTTGCTAAAGGTTGTTGGAGTCGCTTGGAGGTCGAGCGACTCATAGAGGCACGCAGAGGCCGAGAGAAAGAGCTCAGAGAAGCCAGAGCAGAGACCCACAAGCCACAGCCAGAGCCGAAGAGCTAGAGCGAGAGCCGAGAGCTAGAACTGGAGCCAAAGCCAAAAAGCCAGAGCCAGAGCTAGAGTTAGAGCCAGAGCCAGAGCCAGAGCCAGAAAGCCGAGAGCTTCAGAGCCAGGGATGCGATAGTAAAGTAAGCCCATCCTGTTCTGTGTAAACTGATGGAGTTGAGTCAAAGACTTGTAAAAAGAACTGCTGCCATAATCCCAAAGAGCCTAGTTGAGTTGACTAGAGCTCACGGAGACGTAGCCCAAGAGTTTTGGGTGAACTCCAAATTAATATTGTTGTTATGTGTGTGCTTTACTTGTTGCATTATTTATTGTTCTTTGTATTTAAAATATCAGCATAAGCAATAGTAATTACAACACTTAACAGTCAAAAATAAACACAAGCATACACCTATAATTTCAAGCATTTCTTAATTCCGCATTGGTTAATCAATAAGACTTGGGAATATTCAAGCTTTGGAAGTGGGAGAGGTTCTTGTAAGTTAGACAATAAGCCTAACAGCCCCATTTTCAAATCAAGGATTGATCATAATTGTTCTATAGTTGAATGGGCAAGTAAAAGAGGAAAATAAAAATGAATTATATGAAATATTTTATTCAGCTCCAAACACGTTGTGGACATGAGCAAACCACTACGGATTATCAGATGGGAATTTGGGGGAAAATATGCAATCATTGGCACATCTTCGTCTTAGTAGTTTGCAGGAAGGACATGGTGACATGATAGTCGGCTACAACACTGTTAGTGAGAACACTTGTGAGATGAGTGAACACTATCTACTCCCTTCGCTGACAACTACTTGCCCTGTAACTCTATGTTTCTTGTTCTGTGGTTTTCCTAGATAGGGTATTAATGATGTTTTTGAACAAAAGTAAATAGTCAAAAATATGTTTTGCATGCTTTCAAACACATCGCAAGAAATAAGCATTAAGAAATTTCAAACGTCAGCCTGTCAATTTCGATCTCTTCTCCTCACAGGGTGCTAATATCCGTATATATACATTTAATATCTATATTGAAATAATTAATCTGTGCTTGTCTTGTATATATACATTTAATTTCTTTATTGAAATAATTAATTTATGCTTGTCTTGTATATATACATTTAATATCTATATTGAAATAATTAATTTATGCTTGTCTTGTTAATTTGAGTGTCAAAAAAAAGCTAGGTGGATTTTTTGTCATGGTCTATGGATTTTGAATTGTTAAGAAGTTTCTAATAAAATTTAGGTTAATTTAAAATTTATGGATTTGGAATTGGAGTATGTTTTAAATTTGTTTTTTTTTTGTGTGTGTAAGTAACAAAATAGGTTAATGGTTTCATATACTTATGGTAGGAGTAAAAGCTTGCCCCTTTATTAATTATCAATAAAATAATTGTAGGCGTCATGGTATTTTAGGTTAATGGTTCTAGAGACCTCTAACAAGAGTAAAAGCTTGCCTCCTTACTACTCATCAGCAAAATAATCTAGGGTGTCCTATTTTTTTAAAATAAATATAATAGTCAACCTACTTTATATTGGAAAATAACAACCAAACTAACAACTGAATAATAATATATTTTCTCACTGTATTATTAAAAAAAAAAAAAAAAAAAAAAAAAAAAAAAAAATTTGATATTCTCACTATATATATTTTTTTAAAATAACAAACAAACAAACTTCCGATTACAAGTATTGACTTTTCTTTTCTGTGTGATTATTTTATTTTTCACTTGTTGAAAGTGTGATTTATACTGAAATTCAGTTGAATATAAGTGAAGTTTTTATTCCTCCATTCTTTCTTTCTTTCTTTCTTTCTTCCCAAAATTTGGATATTCATAATAAAGCTAGAACCTGTGCTATGAAAAAAAAACTTTGTAACTTCTAACTTCTATATTTTAGCCTCAACACTTTTACCAAATAAAATGATAGACCAAAACTGAAAAAGGATTTAAGATTGCTAATAACTCCATTAAAGGCTGAAGCAAGGAAATTGGAAACAAAAATTTATTATCATTGCAGTCATGTTCGTGTCCCTGTTGAGCCCAGAGGCTAGCCTCATTGTAATACATACGATTCTAATTATAATCATAACATGTCTTGAGATTCATGATACCTAGATAACACATTAATATTGTCCTAGTATAAAGCACGACAAGCAATATAAGGTCATTAATGTAGAGCCATATATGTTACTAGTTAAATTTTGTATTTGGTTAAATCTAACCGGTAACATATACTGCCCCACACATTAATGACCCTATAATATTATATATATTGATAACCATAAAATAGTGACAGGTGACAATTTAAAAGATATTGTTAAATCCTATACAATATTAAAAAATAAAAATGAAGTTATATTTTAATATAAATTTAATAAAATTAAAAATAACTACAATAAAGTTTTTATTGTATTATTGCTATTGAATTTGAACCAAAGAAAACAAAATTAACCATCATTCCTTCCACCTATCTGACATAAATCCAATTTAAATATAAAATTAACCTTCATTCCTTCCTATTATGTACCCATATTCAATTTACTTTTGATTTCTTCCAACTATCTGACATAAATCCAATTTACTTTTATAATATATGCAGCCATTTTAATCAAACCGTGTCAATTACTCAAATCCCAACACGTCACATGGAGTGACAACGTTGTATGGAATGACAGTCAAACTAGTAAAGAGTTTGGTGTAATGGTGCATGTGCTCGCTAATCTGAGATATGTTTGTAATCCTCGAATGAAGGGGCCATTTAAGTTTAAAAGCATCGAAATAATTTCTTATGTCTTGTCTTTATCAATGTAATGTAAAAATATCATGCAGACATAGTGAGAAAACGAGAGGCGTACTTGTTACATGGTCATATCATTGGTTTATCAAAAGACGTTCGGAGATAGTGCATTCAAAATTTGAAGTGTCTTTATTAATGCAACAAATTTGAAGTGTCTTTATTAATGCAACAATATCACGCAGACATAGTGAAAAAATGACAGGCGTATCTGTTACACGGGCATATCATTGGTTTATCAAAAGACGTTGAGAGATAGTGCATTCAAAATTTAAAGTGTTGTATGACAGAGAATATAGAACCAAAAATTATTTCATTGCCAAGGAATAAAAAGGAGATTCAATTTTTTCTCTTGGGAGAATAAATTTCCTAACAAGATGTATTCCCAGAAATAGTAAAAGAAATCACCAACCTGTTGAGGAAGAATAAAGAGGTCAAGTAGACTCCTAAAGCCAGAAATTAATTTTCAAGGATAAAAAGAAATTCTGGAAAAACTATGTTCTAGTTAATCCAAATTAAGAGAATCCTTTCTTAATATTTTATTTTGTGTTACCAACTACTATTGCAGTTGTATTGTTATAGAAAAACAATGATGACAAAGAGCATCTTGTTGCTTTTTTCATCCAAGTTCTAAGGGATGTTGAACTAAAGTATAATATTTTAGAGAAACAAGCTTATGCCCTTGTCAAAGCATTAAAAGCATTCATGGCATATGTGTTGCAATCAAGAATAATAGCTTATGTGAACACAATCAAGAATAATAGCTTATGTTACCACAACAACAGTCAAGGATGTTTTGACAAAGGCAGACAGTGAAGGTAAAAGAGGGAAGTGGACTGTGAGGATGCACGAATATGACATGGATTTAAAGCCAACGAAATTAATAAAAGGGCAAGGATTAACCAAAATCCTATCTGAGGCCAATTGCCAAGTGTTGGGTATCAATTTGTTCGCTGATCATTTTTGGCTAACGCAGAAGTTAAGGAGCTAAATCTAAAAAATGGGGTGACAAAATTACATACAAATACTTATGCTCAGAGTGGTCTAAGTGCATTGTTCATTACTTATTGTTTCTTGAGTGTCCATCGAAATTTGATAGAAGTACAAAGATTTAAAATTGCAGGCTCAAAAATTCATTATATCTAGTGGCCAGTTATATTGGAAGGAGCTTATTGGAGCGTTGTTTACCTTATTGGAGTGTTGTTTCTATGTTTGACTGAGGAGGAGATCCCTAAAATCATAAATGAATTCCATGGATGTGCTTGTGGGGGACACTACACTTGGAAAGTGACAACGCACAAGATTTTGAAAGTTGATTTTTATTGGCCCAAAATGTCCTTTCACATATATAGTTTAGTGAAATTTTGTAAGGAATGTCAAATATTTGTTGAAAACAAAAAACTATCATCTCTACCTCTTATTCTAGTTTTTATAGAAGATCCATTTAGGCAGTGGGGATTGGATTTTCTAGGTAAAATTCATCCAGTCCATCAAGTGGACAGCACAAGTGGAGTTAACTGCTACAAACTATTCTTCAAAATGGGTGGAAGTCATCCCTACTCATACAATAATTAACTCGGTGGTGATTAGATTTATTGAATAAAACATTCTAACATGGTTTGGTTGTCAAAATAAAAATAGTAACGGATAATGCCCAAGTGTTCAAGTGTCTCAAACTTATCAATTTCTACCAAGTGTAGAATATCACACTCATCCATTCAACTACTAATTACCCACAGGGGAATGGATTGGATGAGTTTTCTAATAAGATTTTGGTTAGAGTCCTAAAAAATATGATTGCATGGAACAAAAAGAATTGGTATCCTCAACTAAAAATTTCCCTTTGGGCCTATAGGGTAACAACCAAAAGATCCACTAAGAAATCTCCTTTTAAACTAATATATTGGACTGCATCTTTGTTTCCTAGCTAATTAATTATGCATGTGGCTAAATTAATCCAAGATGCAAAGGAAGAGACAAATCCATTCACTAGAAGAATAAATGAGCTGGTGGAACTAAATGAAAGGAGGGAACAAAAAGCACAAAATATGATCAAATACCAAGAGAAGATGAAAGTTGTGTTTGACAAAAAGGCTAAAGACAGAGTGTTTTAGCAAGGGGAGCAAGAACACAAAGGGAAACATGCCATGTTTGATGCTCTATGGTTTGGGCCATTCAAAATAGTTCAGGTTCAAGGTAACAACACATTCATCTTGGAGAATCTTGATGGTGAGCTACTACAATTGCCTATCAATGGGAAGTATTTGAAGCATTATTTTTAGCACTAAATGCACAAACTCATTTCATTGTAAAAATTGGTGAGCCCATTGTAAATATCAATGAGTTTTATTTTGTTGTCAGTTTCATTTATGGTCTGGCTCCATGCCCAATGAATAAAGCATTGATTTATGCGCCTTAGCATTTCTTGCAAAATGCTAACCCCAAATGGAGCCATTGTTGTAGCTCTTCTTGTTATTTCTTTCAAATTTTCAAAAAATCAAAGATATGTATATACAAAAATAAAAATAAATTAAAAAAAGAGGATAAAAAGGAGAAAAACAAAAATGAAAACAAAAAGAAAGAAGGCATGAAATTTATGTCAAGTTAGAATCAAATGTATTATTTTTCGTCCTAACCTTTTTCAGGGCTTGATGCACAATTCGAGGAGGTGATCCCGCAATAATTTATCCAAACATTAACCATCGTGCATCTATGGTGGCAGATTGGGCAGCATTGTATAGTGGGCGCATCACATGTGATTGTGTCGCTCCAACTTGCATGAGATTTAAAAATGATTAGGTGCAGTGCAAAAACAGGATTGAAATTCCACCGATCAACCGATCAACAACTATGATCAACTGTGCCACCCCCCAACTCATTTTTCATAAACCACCAGTGGGGGTAGCACAGAACGATAAACAGTTTGGTAAAATTTCTCTGAGTTCAAACACGTGGTCCCTCCACATGTCAAGTGAGTAGTTCAACCAGGTTTTGTTTGTTATCTCTCCTTGACACCTTAGCTCTCCACCTCACCTTTTATGTCATCCACTTGCCACATCATCAACCACTTCGTTCTCCTCTCATATCACTCCACCTATCCTATGTATACTCCATTGAAATTCTCTCTCTCACCTTATACAAAGGTTTAAAGAGGATTTTTTATGGTTTTTGGCCCAGTATTTCCCTGTCTTTTTAAGTGTGCAGGCAACCCTTCTACCCAGGATCGAGGTCAGCCTGCAAACAGTGGATCAATCTCCACCACTCTCCTTCAGTGCCAAGTACTTATACATCGAATTGAGTCCCAATTGTCATCATGTTGAAGTTGAATAGATCGCAAAAAATCTCCCCAAAACCTGCAACTTCCAATTCATCAACCCAAGAACCTCTAATGGACACTAAAATTGAAATTCATGACGCGTGATGTCCCCTAAACTTTGAGAAATTTTGTTTTGAATGTTTGAGAAATTTCCTAAACAATCAAGACTACTTTGGGGTTGTGAATTTCGGTTTGTATTATGTGATAGCCCTAGCTACCTGCCACTTCCTTGAATTCATAACCTGACTGGCCTCTGCATATGTTCCTCAAAGAAATTGTGTTGCATCTTCCACAAGAGAAACCATCCTTGAAGTTACGGGTGACCTAATTCGCAAGGATTTATGTTTCCTTGATATTTTGGACCCAAAGTCATTCAATGAAGACTCATTGTCTTTGGATTTCACTCAATTATCAGAGAAAAACAAAATAGCCTTATTTGCAATGATTTCAACTTCAGGGGCGCCAACTCCTAAACCAGTTGAAACATATCCTATGTATCTATTTCCTCAAGATGCCTAAAAAGTTTTACCCTCAATCTTAGTACTACTTGGGAAAGAAGACATAGGAAATGAAACCAAAGTGACCCTAGGGTTTATAAGTCATATGTTGGATCACACTGTGAATTTAGGTATACCTGCATACCTAGATGAATCCATTAATTTCTAGTTTGAGAACATTCATATTGCCAATCTCTTAAGATACCCTTCCATCCTAGTCTATCTCTTTTTGTACACCAACATAGACAAATTTGAGTATTTGAGTCTATGTACTTTTGACTCTAAGAACCAAAGGAAGTCAGTGGTTGAATGGATGGATATAGTCAAAAGAAATCATGAAAATCAAGTGTTTTATCAATTCATGTCCACCTTCATGGCCACTACCTACACTATTCTAAATGGTACACTACCTCCAAGGATCCTGCCACAACAGAAGTAGTTGTTATAGCTTAGTAAGGATACCAGGGTTGGGGATTGGTATATGTTTGAATATTTTACAAAGATTAGACTATGTGGATATGAGGAATAAAACTATAGATTGTCAATCTTCATGCCTATGAGAATTTTCTCTCTGGAATTTATTAGAAATAGCCTGCATGTGGGCCAAGTCCACTTCCTTCCCAGGCGTAGAGGGTACATGTTTAAACTGGGAAATATTGTGGGCCCATTCATTGTAAATTCTATACAATCTCTCACTCATGTTGAAGAAAAGATGAAGGAATATCATTTTGAATTGGGGGAGAGATGGCAATATGATCCTCACCATATTGTCTCTCACAGAAGACAGATTTTGAACTCAACTTCATACTCCCACGAGAGCATGCCCAAAATTGAGGGGAAGGAAAATCATAAGGCTTGGCATGTTAGTTCAGAACTAGAGATTAAGACACCCTCATCCAAAGAAACAACTCTGAAGAGAAACACTCCTGAAGAAATGGATATAGATGAGGAGGCGCGGTCATCAAAAAAGGCTAAAATACAACTTAAAGATGAGGAACAATTACAAGTAAAGTTAACATAAAGCATCTCTGATCAACCAGGATTCTAGATGAGCTAGTTTATTTCCATTCTATATCTAAACATATTTTAGTTCTTTGATATTAATGAAATAAAGTTTTATTTATGTTGCATCTCTATGTTTATGTTTATATATGTAATTTTTTGCATTCATGCATAAGTCTAGATCAGTGGTATCAGAGCAGTCTTATCTTTCTCTGTTTTTCTTTGCATGTCCCCAATGAGGTTAGAGTGTTAGGGATCAAACTGATTGAACCTTTTCAAGACCAGTATCGTAAACCCCAACGGCCTCCCATGGCAGAAGAAAAGAAAGACGAGGGAGCAGGAGATCCCTTCAAAATATTTCTCAAAGAAGCCATTGAGCGATAGAGGAATGCGATGATGGAGAACTTTGCCCAAATCCTTCGACAGATGCCCACAGATGACACATATTCATCAAGCAGCCACTCTGGAGGCACCACTCCATTCAAAGTACAAGTCAACTTTGATATTACCATATTTAAAGGCCACATAGATGCAGACATCATAGATAAATGGTTAAATCTGTTGGAAGGGTATTTTTGGTTCATGGTTTTTCCTATAGGGAAAAAATTACTATTGCACTCCTCAAAGTCACCCCCCTCGTCAAGGACTAGTGGGAAATTTACCGTAAGCATAAGGACGATAGGGAACCCTCACTGTTTTCAACCACACCTACTTGGAACTCTTTCTGAGGCACCATCAAGGAGCATTATTACCCTGTCGGGAGCTATGAAGATAAGTACATAAAGTAGAAAACACTACAGCAAGGAAGGGACCAAGACGTGCTAGAGTTCACAAATATTTTTCATACCCTTCGCATGAAGTGTCAACCATCAAGAAGCAAGGTTTGTACACTCTTCTACCTACTCCCAGCTAGCCTTCAAAATCCACCTCCATGGACTATTTGTCTGGCATCCCTTCTACTAATAATGGTAATGACTGTGTATTTGTGGTTGTGGATAGATTTTCTAAGATGGCTATATTGGTGGCCTGCAAGAAGAGTATCACAGCAGAGGACACTTCCAAACTCTTCTTTGAACAAGTGTGGGTGCATTTTTGGATCCCGCAAACCATTATATCAGATCGGGATAGTAGGTTCCTGAGCACTTTCTGGTCAAGCCTCTGGACATTGTTGGACACCAATCTCACCAAGTCGACTGCATTATATCCCCAGATTGATGGCCAGACAGAGGTCGTCAACAACATGATAGTGCGTATACTCCACATGTACAACTCCAAGCATCCATGAACCTGGGATGAGAGCCTTCCCTATGTGCAGCATAGTTATAAAAGAGCTCACCATAGCCCGACTGGTCACAGTCCCTTTCAAGTGGCTCTATGGTATCAACCATTATTTCCAATTGATGTTGCCATGCCACATGCGACTACACAGAAAAAATGCACACATGTATTGTCTAAGGTTGATAAAGAAACCAGATTTATTGAACGCATCCAACACATCCTCCAGCAAGTTCACGACATCTTGGAGATGTCCAATTCCAAGTACAAACAACGACTTAATCAACATTGGTTTCCACACAAGTTTCAAGTGGGCGACAAAGTTTGGTTGCATTTGCAGAAAGAACACCTTACCGAAGCCCATAAGAAGCTTAAATCACTCCAATATGGGCCTTACACCATTACCAAGGCTATGGGAGACAATGATTTTGAGCTCAAAATTCCCCCATTCCTTGGCCTACACCCAGTTTTCAATGTGGACTGCCTTCGACCATACTTTCCACCATTATTGGACACATCAAACATTGCAGAACAACTCACACCAACGAAGTTAAACCCAAAATGCATGGAACATATCACAACTAATTAGATCATGGACACATAGATCAAGAACACTCACTAGTAGAATATCCAACTATATCGGGTTGGCAAAGCTGGCCAACTCCTGCACCAAGGCAAGTGGCTCACCAGTGACAATGTTTAGCAGAATTTTCCCCATCTCATGGAGGCACTCAACACAATGGGGTCCATTGCTTCCTAAGGGGGGAGGACTGATTCAGGTGGATATTGGTGGCCACCCACCTATTCCACTTGGACCCCCACAATTGTTTCTTTCAATTTTTTAGTTTCCTTAGTTGTAACATAGTTTACTATTTTTGGCATTTTTTCGGGTCTTGAACTTCCGAAGTCGTTTTGAGGCCCTAAACGAAGTTTTTTTGGAAAACGGGAAAATGTGAGTCATTGATTAATGTTTGCAGTCGAAATTTATAGCCCTCAGGTATATATTTCTAACGAGGTATTGTGCACATCAAATGGAGATTGCATGCCAAATTTACGACCCTGGGAAGTTAATGTACCAATTTACCCCAATGGGGCCCATAGTTTTGACGTTTTATATCCTAGGGTTAGGTTCTTGGATGTTTAGGGTTTTCCATTGTTTCTCAATAATAAATAGGCCTTCAAGCCTCATTGTAACATATTTTAGAGGCAAGTAGCCGCCACATCTCTTCTCAGAGATAAGCTACCATCGCTCGAGCTAGTTTATTTCCATTCTATATGTAAGCATATTTCAGTTCTTTGATATTGATGAAATGAAGTTTTATTTCTGTTGTATCTCTATGTTTATGTTTATATTTGTATTCTATTGTGTCCTTGTAAAATTCTGGATCAACCTTCCAACTCTACAAACCTAGAAGTGCCCTCAGTTGAAGGAAACCCTTATGTCTCAGATGTAGTGTTAAGGAATTATCAAATGATTGAAGAAAAAAGAGAAAGAAGAAAAGAATGTACCTTGAGAAGAATCAAATCAAACTCTCCCTATTACATCCTAATGCCTAGTTACTTCCCACAGGAGTTGAATTTAACATTATGGACATGTCTCTCAACACTATTGATGTCCCTCTACCTAAAAAGATCAATTTGCATAGGTAGAATGGTGAGATGATATACCATGATATAAGTAGAGCTTCATTGTCAATTAGCAAAGCATAGAAGTTTCTGGAGAAGGCCTATAACAAAATCAAGTAGGAAAAGGCATATTCTAGGGCTTTGTATTTACAAAATGAAGGCTTCAAAGGGTTGATCATCCAGTTGGGCATTGACCCAGAAGACAAGGAGGCATTAAGATCCTAATACAAGGAGCAGAAACTAAATTCCAAACATTGAAACATAAGCTAAAGATGCCCACAGCAAAGCCTGACAAGTTGTTGAAGTAGCCTTGGGGGAGAAAGAAAAAGAACAATTAATGATCCAGTTGATTGATCGGAATAAGGAAATCATATCCTTAAATGAAAAGGTTCAAGAATTGGATCATACTATTAAACTGCATATTTGTACTATTGTGTAATGTCCTACTTAATATTATCATGCAAATTTTATTAGTAAATTACCTGAAAATATTGACATATAATTATCAAAAAATATTGGTATATAGCTACATTTGTGAAACTGTAATTTTTATTTACTGATATAAATTTTATTATTGTTATTATTCAATTCCCAACTTGTCTTCTCAAATTTAATTTTGGATAGGATATGGTCTCCTTCCATTTATTCCAAATTAAATATCCATATGCCAAGGTGTCTTCTCAAAATCTACTTGGGAGAAGATATGGTCTTCTCCAATTAATTTCCAAATTAAATGTTCATATCTTATCCCCAAAATGTCTTCTAAAATCTACTTGAACAAGATATGGTAAGAAAAGTCAAAGATACTAAATGAAAGGATGAGGGGGTAGTCATGACATTAATTATAGGTGGTTGAGGTGGATGGGAGGAAGAGACATAAAAGGGGAAGGAAGATGAGAGGAGGGGGGGGAGATCCTTGGTCTTGATTTTGTTTTGGAGGATTGTGTTTGGGGGAGGAATGTTGAGAAAAAGAATGGAGAGATAAATGAGGGAGTACAAACTTGGATATGGAGAGTGTTTGTCAAACTTGGACACACTACATTTGGGGTGACTTGGGCTCGGAGGGCTAGGGAACCTGTGGAGGTTCCCTGGGCTAGGAAATACTTCCTAGTTGGCTGGGAGGCAAATCCAGTCAAGTAGTCAAGAGGAGCATCCCAACAGAGTTAGGAGCTCAGGAGAATCTCAACTAGCTATTGGAATATGTATTCCTTCGTTTATTGATTACTTATGTAAATGGTTGCAATAAAATTCTTACTTATTTAATTTGTGGTAAATAAATTTTAATGGTATATTATCATCAAATAAATTTTAGATATAAATAGGTTATTTCCCACCTTATTGTGTTTAAAATTAGAGAAATTTAGTTTTTAGTTAGAGGACCCTAGGAGGGAGCCTCACACGTGGTATCATAGCCCAAATTCAAAATCTGGACCCAAAACCCACTAGACCCAAATCTCCGCTAAAAGAGTTTATAACCCTCATAGTTACTTGTAAGCATTTTTATTATAAAAATTATGTGGAACTGATTTCATTTAAGACTAATTTAATGACTTTTTTTTCATTTTACTGGCAATTTAGAACTTCTTTTATCACTGCCATATGTATCCTTAACTGTATCACTTTGATCTCTTGCCTTTCTCTACTTAGCTTCTCATGGGCCCTATATTATCTTGTATTTACTCTGATTACCATGTTGTCATATAAGGGCTCTGGAGATGGATATCGTGCCCCATCTGGTTTTTCATCAAGAACCTGCCCAGTCTGAAGCCTCTTATTTATTTCTAACATTTGTAAATTTAATCCCTGCACTTCAGGGTTTATATCTCCACCAGTCAGCTCCTTCATAAAATCAAGCAGTTGTATTTGTCCAAACAAGTTGATCTTGGGTTCATCTGCAGCCCATCTGGACTTCCTTTTCTTACCCCCTCCTTCACCTTCAGTTGCTTCTCCCTCTCCCTTGGGCTGAGGTTCCCATCTACTACGCCTTCTTTTACCAGAGTCCACGGCAATTCGTTGCCCCTGCCCTATCTCCAAAGGACCTTGATCATTCCCTAGAGCTTCATTAGGTTTGTTAGACTCTGTCGGAACCTCCCTCCCGTAACTTTCTAATGTGACATTTGCTTCAGCTTCACCTGTAATAGAAACTGTCCTACCAACAGCAGGGTGCCTCAATGGCAGATCTCCTTGTTGTTCAACTCCTTCCTACATTGACAACTCGCCAACACCTTCCTTCGAATATGGTAAAGTTTCCTAATCTTGGGATCTACCCATATCAGATGGCAATGCTTTCTAGACAGAGTAATCCTGAGCCTTCTGGTCCTCCATGGCCTTAATCTGGACACTAGCATATTGCCCCTCATTTTTGAAATCGTGTTTCTCTACAAATCTCCCATCACCAACCGTCTGCTCTAAGCTATGGTGATGAATTTCTAAATAGTCATTACCTTGTGGTTGAAAGTAATATCAACCGTCAGACCGAGCATCGTGATATTGTGAAACATACACTACCTCATCCTTGCAAATTTTCGCATAGTAACCATCATCAGGAACCTTAGCTTGACCCTTGTATCCCTGTCCATAATAACCCTAATCTTTGGCATTTTCTTAACCACTCCATTCCTTCCCTGAATAACCACCGCCTAAGTGGTCTTCATATCTGTTGATAGCATAATGATTACCATCCGACGCATTCACCTAATTCTTATATGCCTCTACATAATAACTACCATCTGGTGCATCCGTAGGGTCCCTGTAAGCTTGCGCATAGTATCCACTGTCTGGAGCCTCTACTTGATCCTTGGGTTTTTATGCATAATAATACCCACTATCCTCCCCATAGGTATTCAAAGCTTCCTTCTGCGGGATGGTTTCAGAATATACTTCTGCATTTCCATTCGAATAATGATCCTCCAAATTTTGAGCTCCCAAAGTATTATGGGTCACTTTGCACTTGTGATGTTGTGGTGCATGATAACCCTCTTGCGAGGGATCCCATTGACCCTGTCCATCATACCCACCTGACCCCTTCGGATACACTGTGCTACTAATTCTATTGTCCAAACTCGTAGCAGAAGGAGAAGGACAGATAGCCTACGGCGACGGTGTCGGAGGCAATTGAAACCCATTAGACTGAGGGGTTATCTCCTGTTTCCAAAGCTTGACACAAAAATTACAAACCAAAGCTTGAATCCATCTGCTCCTTTTCCGCCATCGTTCTAATTTTTGGGAACTCCTAGCATCTTCACCACATATCAACTGGACTCATCCGGGAAAGGAGGGGCACTGCCACATCTCTAATGCCAAGCTCTAAAAAACAAAGGGATGCAGCTTTCCCGACTTGGGTTGCTCTCAGTTAATGCCTCTTGAGGATGCAACTATCTCCTGGTTGCACTCCACTGGGCTTATGCTACATCTGGTGAGAATGAAACGGCTACGGTGAACCCCAGTGACAAACATCAATACTGTTGTTGTAAGATTGGCTCTTCTCCCGCTTGCTTGAACCTTATCTCTTTATTATTCCATATATTTGATTTAGGGTGAAACATACATTTCCATCTTTGTTAACTTCCATTTTTGACTTGGGCTGCATTAGGAAAAAATTGCAAATGCATAGCATTGCTAAAACATATTTTTTGTTTGTACTATTTAATTAGTGAAAAAACATTATGTTGAGATGAAAACTACATTTTTCAACATTCTTATTATTTGGTCTAAGCCCATTGTAGCAGGCCTAGGTTATGCTCTCGAGGCAACCCCAAATTTTTGTGTGGGAAAAGGATGTAAACCATTCAATACATTTGATCGTTCTTGGATAGTTTATGAAGTGTCTTCGTGCTTTATCCAGGTTATGCTCTCGAGGCAACCCCAAATTTTTGTGTGGGAAAAGGATGTAAACCATTCAATACATTTGATCGTTCTTGGATAGTTTATGAAGTGTCTTCGTGCTTTATCCAATGAATAATTCCTGATCTGCGATCAATTCTATTGGCACTGATATGAGGACTCTACATTTTCATAATTCTTCACAAAATAACATCATGTCATCCAAGCCAGGGGAAACTGGGTTCCCAGCCTATGCCAAACTGGATTCCAAGCTCCTGAATCGATTGGGAAATAAAAGTGAAAGGAAAATAAGACAAGAAGAAAAGTAAGGTGATAAATATAAAACAAGTAATAGTGTACAGCAATAGGGGAAGTGTGTAGTGCACACAATCCAAAATGTCAAACAGACAAATGAGACGATTCTTCAGTTTTCTAGAGGAAGAGCATGTTATTTTTGATATAGGGAATGTACATGCTTGTAAGTTTGCTAGTATGGACAATACTATTGTAAGGCTTCAAGGGAATCAAACTTTTGAACTTCGAAAATATCAACCAAGTCATTAATTGCCAACGAAAAGGAACTCGTCGATCTCCTAATTTTAGGGGGGAGAATGGATGGTGTAATCACATGGATAAAACGAGGGCAGTGTTTGACATGTTCTCTTATGAGAACAGTATTTAGGAGTTATCTTAAATCTTTAGACACTGACATAAGTTAATTAGTTCCTCATTGAAAGCATAGATTGAATGACAAATCCATATTGATAGATGAACAACTCAGTTACTCACAAAACATTAACTACAAATACATTGACTGAATTGAATTATGCTGCAAAGTCATCACAACACAACTAATTTATCAAAAATCCACAAATAAAATCAAGTACACACCCAATATCTATATAGAGCTCAAATTACTTATTAGCATCTGCAATGGAGCTCTGCAAAACTAAACCTACAAACACAGCTCTAACATGTAATTGTTCTTTCCATTATCTTTGAACAACCTATAAACGGTCTTACCTACATCTTGTGATTCAACATACCTATTGATTGAGTTAAGTTGATATGTGGCATCCATAATTACAAGTCAGATGCATAAACCTCACAATCCTTTGCAGCTCTTTTTCTGTGCATGTATGCATTTGAATGTATTAATCATTTGCTTACATCACCTATAGTTATGCCCTTTTGGGTATTCAAGTTCATATTCATCTCCAGAGTATATGACATTGAATTTGGTACATTTGGGTAGAAAGGATTGATGACTCGCTTACGAGCCATGATACTTTGTCTATGGACGTATTGAGATTTTCAAATCAATTTAATAAATTTAGAGCCTACACTAGCACATTTTCTCGATCAGTTGTTGGACTTTTACATGGATGTTCTAAATGTTTATGATTATGAGTTTACATCAATGTTCTTTGAGATATATGTCCGAATTTTTGTACTTTATGCCTTTTGGATCTTAAGCTTCCTACCCATAGCAGTCCTTTTATGTGCATGTGTTTACTTGAATGGCTTGATCATTTTCTTACCACAACATACATTTTGTGTGTTGTCTGAGTCAGCCTTCAAGGGAGGGAATTACTTATCTAGCATTTGGGAATGCCAGAGGAACCCTTTGACCACCATTCTCGGAATAATATCTTATTTTCATTGCTGCAGTCTTTGGGTAATGTGATAACTTAGTCTGAAAGGAATTATGTGCCACTTTTTGAAGGGATCAAACATCTAGGCAAGAGCTACTTGAAGTCCAAAAGTGAAGTTTAGATGACACCATATTTGAGAGAAAACTCAGTTTAAAAAAAATAAATAAATAAATAAAAAAAAAAATAAAAATAAAATAAATAAAAAATAACTGAGCTTTATGAATTTCAAAAAATAAGAAAAAAATGTCAAATTTCAACACAATGAGAAAAACAATACAGCATAGATGTTATATAAACTGTGTTGTTACCAGAAGTACGCGAAAATGCCAACGTCAAAATGTTAAGCCCAACAAAGGTTAAGAAATATCATTAGGCAACTCAAATTTCAAGCTATGTTAGAAGCAATAAAAAAGTGAAGCATTTCTAAGCATAATTTCGAATAGTGATTCAATCATTGTCTGACTCAAAAGTCTCTTCATGGAACAAGAGTGATGCCACACTATAACATTACCATGTCAAGAAGTACTTCTTCCTTTTGGGCCACAACACAACGATTTTGATAAAAGCAAGTTATTGGATGAATAAAATAATCGTAAAAGGTATAAAATATTGATGATGACCTCAAAGAAACAAGGTAAAAAAAAATATAATTAAACAAGTGCTAACAAATGTATCTAATTGAGACTTCCACAAAAAAATCATTTTTCTAAAGGAAGTTAAACAATGTTTGTAGTATCCGCAAGGGCACATACAATACACCCCAAGCCTGCTTTCTCTGTTAGTTTTTCATGCTGACGAAGACATTGATCACCTGTTGGTCGATCTCCGGTTGAAAGGCGCCTGTATAGGTATTTCATAAGGATGTCATAATACTGTGGATCCAAAGAAATAAACATTGCATCCACATCCTCACTTTCCATTAGAACACGATGCACCACTATCCAATTTGCTGAATTGCATCTCTCATCCTTGGTTTTTGTAGGAGAATCATCCAATGCAGTTTTCAGAGCCTCTGTATACCGAGATAGTCTTAGCAAGTGTTCCACCTGACGAGACTAGTGTTCGATTCTGGCAATGATGGGCTCAACATTCTCCACCCCCACAAACATCCTCCCCTCGTAACCGCCTTCCTCCTTCACCTCCATTACACCACACTCTGAAGCCAAAATCTACCTACCTTGTAATTGATCTACCAGATTCGTACACCTACAGAATATATGACATTGGACTTGGTACATTTGAATAGGCTTGGAAGGATTGATGGCTCTCTATTGAGCAATGATATTCTGCAAACAGACATATAATCAGATTTTTGGATCAATTTAATGATTTTAGAACATGCACCAACATACTTTCTTGATGATTTCTTCTTGGATTTTACTTGATGCTCTGAACGTCCATGATTGTGTGTTTCGATCAATGTTATTTAGGATATCCATTCAATCCGTGTGCTTCATGCCTTTTGTCAAAGAAGTACATAGAGAATATAAGTTTTGATTAATCTACATTGATCTTTAAGCTATGGATATCATGTTTTATAGTGTTGATGAGTATTGATTAGAGATTAAAAAGGTTGGCTTATTGAGTAGCTATAAGAGATTAAAAATGCATGAGTTCAAATATTTGATATTCTCCTCACCTTAAAGACTAACATAAATAAGTAAACAGAATATAGGTTTGATAAATATGCACTGGTCTTTACTGCTCTAGATATCATGGTTTATAATTTTGATGAGCATTGATTAGAGATTAAATATGCATCAATTTAAATGTCAAATATTTTCATTTATTAGAAGACTAATATAAGTATGTGTATTTGAAACCTTTGGATCATAAAAGTATTAGCATGAATTGGATGAGCACTTAAATGGTTTACAAAATGCACATATGTTTTTCTGCTTAGACTTGGTTTCCTATTTTTGGTTGCATGTATGATGTAACAGTCCGAAGAGCACCTGGTAGGTGCGTGCAGCTGTTTTATTTTGTTTACAACTTCAGTTTGGACAATGTGGTTGTCAAGTAAGCATAATTTGGCTAAATGAGGCAACTCACACATGTTTTCATCCATGGAAAAATTAGCAACTAATTATGGCACTCTGAGTTTCTAATTCATGGTTATAAATATGCAAAGAATGGCCATGACTATGAATGAGTGTTATAATTATATATTGGACCTATTACTAGTTCAGATTCCTTCTACTACTTATTTCTTTTCTTATAAGTAAATCGACCTTTCTCTCAACCTGAAGGCAAGAGTGAAGTTGTTGGTACTAGGCCAGCCTACAGAGTCACCAACTATACATGTCTTGCCAATAACATTAGCATCCAATTTCCCCAAGACCTATATTCATCACGCTATCATGCATGGATAAAGAAATGGTGCAACAATTGAATGGTTTAATATTGAAATTTGAAAGCAACACATATCAAGGCCCAAACTAGAATAAATAAATAAATGAACAAGTTAGGCGCCTGGACAGTGATATGACCATATATTATGTTTGGAATACAAACATCGTAAGCATAAAGTGATAGAGCACAGAAACAGGTAATAAAATACTTGAAAGACGAACAATGCAAAAGATTCGTTAAATACAAATTTAGGATGACGTGAATTCCATACTGCTTAGAGAGGCTGAAAGAAGTGTTGGTACATGTGCATTTAACCACTTTGACACATTGATTGAGGACGCCCCACTTCTTTGAGGAGGTTATAACAACTTTATGGACAATTATGGCACATGTGTCTCTGGGATTACTATTTATGGCCAATTTGGTTGATCCTGGGAGATAATTCCCTAACATCTTTATACTATTTCCATTTGGAGGAGTTACATTATTTGTCTATAATACTCTAATTACCTTGGCATATTATTTGAAGTCACTCCACTTGTAAAGGTGGTCATGACCATTATTTGCAAAAATATTTTTGTTTTATGGATTACTCTTGAAGGATGGGTTGCTCTCTTCTTGGAGAAACAACCTTAACATATTATATTTTGGCCATGTATTTGGTATCTCTAGGTGGCTAACTACCTTGTCTAAGATACTACTCCCATTTTGGCTTGAGTATGGGTTACCCCCAAAGATCATTTTGATAGGGACTCTCGCTTTACATATACATTTTGGACAAGTTTGCAGTAGTGTTGGGGACTTAGTTAAACCTTAGCACTGCATATCATCTATAAATAGATGGAAAGACTGAAAAAGTAAATCGGGTCATAGAATACATGCCTATAATGTAAGTTGTGGATAATTAGACTCGGTGGGAAAGGTACTTGCCATTGGTAGAGTTTTCCTATAACAACAATTACCACAATTCAATTAGGATGCCTCCTTATCAAGCTCTATATGGGAGGCCATGCAGGACACCAATGAGTCGACAAAAGGATGGAAGACACAATAATAGTCATGATAGGATTGTTTCAAAAATGGAGGAATAGGTAAGATAGATTCAACGAATTTTAAAGGAAGCAAAATATAGGAAAAAGAGTTATGTTGATTCACATAATACCGATCGAAGTTTTAAAGGGGGGTGGGGGAGTTTTTATTTTTAATTATTTTTTATTCCTAACACTATTCAGTTTGAGAAAGGTATGAAGTTACCACCTCAATTTATAGGACCTTTTAGAATCAAAGAGAAAATGGGACCAGTGTCCTATTATCTTGTACTACCACCCCACTTGCATAAAAATCATGATGTTTTTATGTATCTGTCCTATAACATTATGAATCTGATGAATCCCACAAACTCGACTGGAGGGAATTATAGGTCTCGGACGTGGGAACCATAATGATCAAACCAATATGCATATTATACCATAGGGTTCGATAGCTCAAGCATCACTTGGTGGACCAAGTTAAGATACAATGGGACAATTATAACCCAAGATTTGCTACCCGGGAGGATGCAAAGACTATATGTCACAATTACCCCTCACTTTTGACCATTTATGATGTCTATTTTGACTTAGATAGCTACCTATGCTAAGGCTCTATTTGTAGTTCCATGTTATTTATTTATGAACGCTATGCAATATTGATGCATTTAGTTGGACAAGTGAAACTACTTATATAAATCATTAGATGGATTAGGTATTAGTGATTGAAATGTTTGACGTATGACCTAATGTATGACTTACTTGGTTATGATTTATCTAGTGCATGACTTATCAGAGTTATTGTTGTTTCATGTATGGCTTAAGTGGATATGATTTATCTAATGAATGACTTAGTGAAATTATGATTTATCTAATGTAAGATTTATTTCCAGTATGAACTACAAAATTGACACGTGGATACTAGACTTAATAACATGATGTTTAAGATCACTTATCTATATATATTTTGTTGTTATATATATGCATGAATGAGAACTAACCTGCAGATTGGAAAGAACTATATGATAAACAAGATATACTCTTCCATTGAGGAAGGTCGAGACATCTAATGAGGAAAGGTATGATGTACATTGTTTTATTACATTTTGTATCTACTTGATATGCACTCTTATAACATGGGTAAAATGCAAATGGTAGGTGACAAGACTACCTGACTGGATTATTCGATGACAAGTATCCAACCAGTGTTGTAGTGTGGGCCATATTAAGGTGTTAACCCTAGTTGTAAGGAGGGGTGGAGGTATTTCCCACCATGTAACCTCCAAACCTGGAATTGTGGAAGGGCAGTGATAGACACACTCCCCTAGACGTGTGATGACAATTTCCAGTTGCCTGCTAGGGAAGTTAGGTCGATATAGTCGACGCTTCCGCCATATTGGTTTTATATCAGTGGTTAGATTGGTATAACTGATGCCATAGTATATAATAGCAGAGGATGGATAGGGTGGGAACGGAAGTAGGTTAGGAAGGATAGGAGGATATAAATTAGTTGGAGACTCTTGATGGGAAGTGGTATCATTGCTTGACTTATTAAATTTTACTACTATAACTCTCTCTCTATTTTGTTATGTCTTATTGTCAAACTGCTTTCAAACTCCTTGTATCTTTTCACTCTAACTTCGGGATGAAGTTTTCTGAAGGAGGGATGTATGTAATGCCCTACTTAATCTTATCATGCAAATTTTATTAGTGTTTAAATTACATGAAAATATTGACTTATAATTATCAAGAAATATTGGTATATACCAAAATTTGTGAAACTGTAATTTTTATTTACTGATATAAATTTTATTATTGTTATTATTCAATTCCCAACTTATCTTCTCAAATTTAATTTTGGATAGGATATGGTCTCCTTCCATTTATTCAAAATTAAACATCCATATCCCAAGGTTCCCTATCAAAATCTACTTGGGAGAAGATATGGTCTTCTCCAATTAATTTCCAAATTAAATATTCATATCTTATCCCCAAAATGTCTTCTCAAATCTACTTGAACAAGATATGATAAGAAAAGTCAAGGATACTAAATGAAAGGATGAGGGGGTAGTCATAACATTAATGATAGGTGGTTGAGGTGGATGGGAGTGTTATGAAACCAGCTCACAAAAAGATAGAAAAGAGAGATCAACACCTTAGAATTCGGCCTCTTCGAGGGGGCAACCTCCTTTACATTACACAAATGAACAATTCTTCGATGATTCAAATGACAAAACCTCCTTTCTATATAGGAGTCTAAGCAGTCACAATATAACCCAACTGACCTAACAATAATAATATAAAGCCACAAAAATAACAATAGAGGGATTCTATGGGGCATAGTAATAAAAATATGGGGACAATAGGGGCACA
>APFE031266936.1:33222-63208 GCA_000404065.3 Pinus taeda | reverse complement strand
TGGAAGGAAGTGTTATACCGCCATTCAGTCAGAGGCAACCATTAGACCCATTGTGTCTCCTTATCAGATACAAAGCAAAAAACATATCCTTCCAAACATTTGTTTACTATTTTAGTTTTCCAATCAGATTGAGGATGATAAGATGAGCTATGAGCTAACTGAGTACCAACACAAGAAAATAATTCTATCCAAAAATTTCCAGTGAAAATGGGTTCTCTGTCACTTACAATAATCTTTGGCTTTCCACATAACTTTTTAATTGTTTCCATAAATGCAGTAGATACTGTATTGGCTTTAAATGGATGTGATAATGCACAAAAGTGTGCATACTTGGTAAGTCTGTCAACTACCACCATGATGACACTCTTTCCCTCAGACGTGGGTAGACCTGTGATAAAATCCATTAAAACCTCCTCCCAACGTTGGCTTGGAATGGATAAAGGTTGTAATAGACCTGACATCTTAATTGTTTCAACTTTATTTTGTTGGCAAACCAAACATTCCACCACAAACTTTTGAATATCTGATTTAAGGCCATCCCAAAAAACTCCTTCTTAACCCTATGGTAAGTTTTTAAAAATCCCGATTGCCCTCCTAAGGGAGAAGTGTGCAGTTCCATAAGAATCTTTTGTTTTAGATGGGAATTATTACATAGGTATAAGCAATCTTTGTACCATAACGAATCATTTTGCCAGCTAAATGTATCAGACATATTGGAATCTTGTTGTAACTTTCGAATAAGTGCCCACACCTCTTCGTCATTCTTCCATTCCTCCCTTGCTTCATTTATCAAATCTGGTTGAATAATAGAAATGGCACACAACAATGCTTCCACATCTTCTTCCTTTCTTGAGAGTGCATCTGCCACCACATTTTTCTTCCCTTTTTTGTAGATGATTTCAAAGTCATAACCCAACATCTTTCTGACCCACTTTTGTTGCTCTTCAGAGGATAATATTTTTTCTAAAAAGTATTTAAGGCTATCGTGATCCGTTTTTACCTTGAAGTGTCTTCCCATTAGGTAGGGTCACCATTTCTTAAGTGCATGGAGTATTGCCAACATTTCCTTCTCATAGACGGCTTTTTGTAAAAAAATTCCCATGATTGGACGATTTTCAAAAGCAATGGGTCTTTCATCTTGCATTAAAACAACACCAATTCCATTTCCTGAAGCATCACATTCCACAATAAAGGTTTTTGTGAAGTCTGGTGTAGCTAAGGTCGATGCTTGGCACATTGCCTCTTTAAGATGTTCGAAGGCCTTTGTTGCTTCTGGAGTCCATGAAAATGCATCCTTCTTCAATAATGTTGTTAGAGGTGCTGTTATTCTCCCATAATTCTTAACAAACTTGCGATAATACCTTTTCAACCCGAGAAATCCTCGCAAATACTTTATGGATGTGGGGGTTTTCCATTCCTTAATGGCTTTAATTTTGCCAGGGTCTATCTTAACTCCTTCATGAGATACAATATGACCCAGATATTCCACCTCTTGTACTCCAAAGAAACATTTGGATCTTTTTTCATATAATTGTTTCTCCTCCAATAGTTGTAGCATCCTGTCAACATGTTCAACATGATTCTTCCAAGACTTGTTGTAGATTAGTATATCATCAAAAAATACTAACACAAATTTTCTAAGGGTGAGTTTGAAAATGGAATTCATCAAAGCTTGAAATGTAGAAGGTGCATTGGTAAGGCCAAAAGGCATGACCAAAAATTCATAATGACCCTCAATGATTTCTAAATGTTGTTTTTGGAATGTCTTCAGTCTTCATTCTGATTTGATGATATCCTGAACGAAGATCCAACTTGGTGAAGTAAATTGATCCATGCAATTCATCCAGTAATTCATCAATGACAGGAATGGGAAACTTATCTTTATTAGTGAGCTTGTTGAGCTCCCTATAATCCGGACACATGCGCCATGATCCATCCTTCTTGTGCACCAATACTACTGGAGCAGAAAGAACTTTGACTAGGTTGAATTATACCAGCCTCTAGCATTCTGCAACCATACGTTCAATTTCACTCTTTTGGACATAGGGATATCTGTACGGCCTGATGTTTGGAGGAACACTTCCTGGAATTAGATGAATAGCATGATCATGATCACGCACAGGTGGGAGACCTTTAGGAGTCTCAAATACCTTGGAATGATTATCCAGGACTTTTTGGAGATCTGGAGAAATAGATGATTCCGATGTGGAAACATCTAGCGAACATAATTGTGCAATTACACCTCTTTGTTCCTTTTTTAGAAGCTTTGTCATACCATTAGAGCTGACTATCTTTCCTGGTTTCCCTGCAATACCCCTTAAATCAACTTCCTTTCCTTCTAGAAAATTTCATGAAAATTTTTTGAAAATTAAAAGCTATTGTACCCAAGGATTGTAGCCGTTGGAATCCTAGTACAACATCAGCACCTCCCATTGGAATGGAAAGCATTGGGCTAGTCAATACATATTCTCCCATGGATAGCTTGATATTATGGCACTTTCCATAGCAATTTAAAGTTCCTCCATTTGCAATCATCACTTGACACTCTGGTACTGGATATAGGAAGCAATTCAATTCTTTTGCCACCTTACAATGAAAAAAATTGTGGGTAATTCCTGAATCAATCAACACTATTACCTTTTTCTTCTTGATTTGTCCTTCTATCTTGATGGTTTGAGGAGTGGTAATTTCAGCCAATGCATTACAAGATATGGTTGGATTCATTTCTTCGTTATCTAGGCTTTGTTCCTAGAGTATATCCTCTTCCTTTGACCTTTGTTGCTCATTTTCTTCTTCCTCTTCACAATCTATGTCGAATAATTTCTTCTTAACACACTTATGACCTTTAGTGTATTTGCTATCACAATTGTAACAAAGCCCTTTTGCTCTTTTTTCTTCCAATTTTTGTGGTGTCAACCTTGTAAGTTGTGGAAGGCTAGGGGTAACAACACTTCCATCTTTATAGTTGTGAATGGTATGCTTCCTGGTTGCCATAATTTTGCTTTCCATTTTTCTTGCTAACCTGAATGCCTTCTCTAGTGAATTCAGGTTCCCAAAGGCGAACATCATGTTGGATAATTATCCTTTAAAGTCCCTATGAACACATCAATCCTATGCTCCTCTGGATTATTTTTTACCCTTATGTTCAATTTTTGGAACTCCTCAATATGCTCCATTATTGAGCCCTTTTGTTTGAGACTTATCAATTGGCTAAAAAAAGTGTTGCTTTTTGTATCCTCATAATGTGCTGTTAATTCTTCCGTAAAAATTTCCCAAGTGATAATTTGTTTACGAGAGCAAATTCATTGATACCATACAAATTGATTTGGTTCCAAATATAAAGTTGCAATATGTACCTTTTGTGTGTTTTGCACATTATTGAGATCAAAAAATTTGCTCCATCTGTAATATCCATGTTGCGGGATCCTTGCCATCAAACTTCCTCATATCGATTTTTAGAATATGGTGGGTCTTCGATCCAACATTAGAGTCTATGGAATCATGATTAACATTTTTTTTGTTCTCATCATGAGTTTCCTTTACTAACCTTTCACCATTAGTGACCATTTCTTGTAGCAACTTACTCATATTTATCTTCAATTCTTCCATCTTATCATCCATGCCATCCATTTTAGCGTCCATGCCATTCATCCTAGCTTCCATGCCATCCATCTTAGCTTCTACACCTTTCTTTAAACAATCCATCTTAGCTTCTACACCCCTCTTTAAACCATCCATCTTAGCTTCTACACCTTTCATCTTAGATTCTGTTACTTTTTGTGCAAGTGACACTTGTTGCACTTGGTCTCGTAATTTTGATATATCATGTTGCATTTCTTCCTCTTCTTCATGAGTCATGCTAAAGCTTTCAGGTTGCTTACTAGCTGTTTGCATTTTCTTTCCTCGAGGCATCAATTACCGATAATAATGCTTTCCTATGCCCTTTGAATTCCTTCAAACTAATTTTTCAAACCAAGCTTAAGCAAAAATTTAAAAAAAACTACACACCTTTTTTCACTTTGTAGGAGCTTGATATTGAATCTGATGTATCTCTGTAGTTTTGGATCATCCAATTCTGAAATTGCAACCTGTCGTAGCTCTCTGTGTCCTCTTTCCAATCCCACCAGTCTGATCCAAATTGGATTCTCCAAGAAAGAGTTATGCACAATCTCCCAAGATGACCTGATTATAGACCTTTCCAAAAGAGCGAACTTGTATGAAGTGCCACGTGTCACTGTTTCAACCTATGGCACTGAAAATATATACAAGAAACTATAGTCCGTCCTCTTTCTGTACCTTATTATAAAATTTCAATCCGATGCTCAGAGAGAAAGTTATGACGATTTTCCCCAAGTCACCTGTTTGGAATGTAATTCAGGAGTCTGCAAAAAAGACCAACTTCCTCAGATCATATCTCCACAAATATAGCATGAAAAGCTCTAAAATTCGGACTTGAGGTTCAGTGCAATTTCATCTCAAATGGGTTTTTTTTTTGCTTTAAAACGTCGCAGAAAAAAAGTTATAGCGAAAATGTCACGATGACCTATTTGGAGTAGCGAAACCCTAGAATCCAAAGCTCTGATACCAAATGTTATGAAAACAACGCACAAAAAGATAGAAAAGAGAGATCAACACCTTAAAATTCAGCCTCTTCGAGGGGGCAACCTCCTTTACATTACACAAATGAACAATTCTTGGATGATTCAAATGACAAAACCTCCTTTCTATATATAGGAGTCTATGGAGTCACAATATAACTTAGCCGACCTAACAATAATAACATAAAGCCACAAAAATAACAATAGAGGGATTCTATGGGGCACAGTAATAAAAATATGGGACAATAGGGGCTCAACAATATTAATAAGGGATACAACTACAATAGTAATGGGGTAATCACTAGTATTATAGGGACCTAACAGGGAGGAAGAGACATAAATTGGGAAGGAAGATGAGAGGAGAGGGGGGGAGATCCTTGGTCTTGATTTTGTTTTGGAGGATTGTGTTTGGGGGAGGAATGTGGAGAAAGGGAATGGAGAGATAAATGAGGGAATACAAACTTGGATCTGGAGAGTGTTTGTTAAACTTGGACACACTACATCTGGTTTGACTTGGGATCGGAGGGCTAGGGAACCTGTGGAGGTTCCCTGGGCTAGGAAATACTTCCTAGTTGGCTGGGAGGCAAATCCAGTCGGGTAGTCAAGAGGAGCATCCCAACAGAGTCAGGATCTCAAGAGCATCTCAACTAAGCTATTGGAATAGGTATTCCTCCATTTATTGATTACTTATGTAAATGGTTGCAATGAAATTCTTACTTATTTAATTTGTGGTAAATAAATTTTAATGGTATATTATCATCAAATAAATGTTTAGGTATAAATAAGTTATTTCCCACCTTATTGTGTTTAAAATCAGAGAAATTTAGTTTTTAGTTAGAGGACCCTAGGATGGAGCCTCACATATTGTAATCCCAAGTGAGTCAGATGATTCCTCATAGTAGTTAGCAAAGGTAATGACTGAGCTCATGCTTTCTGGGGCATAAACAAAAAATCTTCGAGATCAGTTAACACTATCTCAAGCATAATTGAGCAATAAAGAAAAACATACGAGGTATGCCAATATAGAAAATGAGAAGACTTCTAAAAAACACAAAACAACTCAAGAAGAGATAAAGGAGTTGAGGAGCATATTCAAAGGCAACATTTCCTTAATCAAGGACAAACATATCATTTGGGATGATATAATACAATAGTTTCATTCCACCTGGGGGTATTTTCAATTTATTGCCTAAGAGAGCGTTGGAATCACCATTGTTGTTGAGGTTGTGAATTCATGCAAGAGGGAAATGTAGCAGAGGCACAAAGAGCTAAGAATATCATCAAATTTATAAATGAAAAATCAACAGCAAAACTCAAAACAATACATATTGTTGATAGGACTACGGTTATTATGGAAATCACTAGAAGCAATGAGAAAAATAACTTGTGTGTTAATACCAAAAGCAAATTAGTAGTCAAAAGTCTGTTGCTTCCTTTAACTCCAAGTTTGACCAAAGGCAGAGGGTTTGGTTACCAAGATGTTGGAACATGGACGAAATCTTGATGCCATGGGAAGCCTATGAAAAAGAACTGACAACTGCAAAATGCAAGTTATACATCCTTGGAGAAGACTTTAGTGTTGAAAGGAAATATTGTGGACAATTTCCTATAAAGACACCTCCAGTTGTTGTGGTTGATGAAGACTTTATTTGAATAGACACCCGATTATACCAAGTTTTCAAAGCTACAAGTTATGTTCTAATGGATGGTTCAATGCCCAACCCCAGACAAAAAAAAAAATTGGAAAGATGTGAAATTTTACTTCAGCAGGCTGCAATTGAATCTGAAGATCCTAGTGTTGGGCCCCAGGGACCAAGTTTCACTACCCATGAGAATATTTAAGCTTGTGGCCTTTTTAATTTTGTAATGATGTGTTAGTTTTAGTTAAAGGATAGTTAGTCAATGCCCAATTTGATGAGATAACACAATGGATAATGATGTGTTAGTTTTAGCTACAGAATAGTTAGTCTCATGTCTGCCTCCATGTTTCGAAGAATCCCTAGTGTCCATCTAGGGGTGAGTCATGGATGGCCCTCATGATCCTCTCCTTGAGTTGTGACTCAAGAACCAAGAATATCCTCCCTTTGTTAAATATAATGTCCTTAATGACCATGTACTTATCATTAAGTATGATTTGATTACTTGTGGATATTAATACAATTTTTTCTTTTATTAGTTACTTTGGTAAATACAACTCTAATTATGGCTACCTGACCTTAATGTGTAGCATACATAATAACACAAACTCTACAACATGATTTAATGTGAAATTTTTGGACTAGCACACAACCAAACTTGTTATGAACATAAATACTGCAACGACAATAATAATCATTAATAATTATGAAAGAATGCCTATTAATTAGGACATGACTATTCATGAAAGGGCATCTTGCCTAGTATTTATATAGGGCCATCATTTGTAACCAAACAATATCAATTCATTCATAAATTATCCTCAATTTATTACTATATATTCCAAGACTTCTAGTTTATTTAACTGTAAGCTTGGTTTGGCTATCACACATGGTATCTAAAGCAATTTTCTAATCTCGGTCATTGGCCACACAATTATCAATTAGAGTTTCGATGATTTCTTTAGGTCATTGAACACAAATTGGCCCAGCGCCATTTAAATTTATGTATAATATAAAAGATTAAAATAATAATAATAATAAATAAATAAATAAAATCGATCCGGTCTTAGATAGATAGTAATAGGGTACGTTGTTTAAGGTACTCCTAGATGTTAAGTCACTAATTTGATTCCCTACCCTATTCAAGTGTTATTCTTGGACATGGCCATGATGTAGCCTCACTGTTACCGAACCTACGAAAAAAATAAAATTAAAAAAATTAAAATTATTTTACTACAATCTCGAAGAAACCAAGAATCAAAGGAAAATCTAAATAAAGATAGAAAAAGAAAAAAAAAGTACCTCGTTGCTAATAAAAGCCAATTGTTCCATCGAAAAGGTAATTAGTCCATATAAAGGAGTTTCTATACGACAGCCCATATAGAGCAATGACCATTATCAATTATATCACCATATGAATCTAGTTAACTATCAAAAAAAATTACTATGTTATATAGTTGTCCATTGCAGCCCTTGTACTATTGTACACTAACTTACCACGTACTAGAAACACATTAAATTATATATGTCCATTCATGCACACTCAATTAAGGAAGTTGGGATACCCATGTCCTTCCTTCATGTGTATGAATATCACTTTATTTTCATCCAATAGACAAGATGTAAAGGCAATGACCCAATTATTGGCTCATTGCATGGTGCTTACTACTTGCCCCCATCTATGCTATCGTATGCGTACATAATTAAAGTTCTATTATTGTCTCCAAAGACAACCACCACTTTGTGTATGTTAATGAATATAAAATGTATTTCTCTAAAGATGCGTGATTATTTAATAAAATGATTTCAGATAATAAAAGGATAAATAAATAAAGTTTTTTTTTTTTTCTTTTTGTGGTTTACGGTCCTTAGAGATCGATTACCGCTACATCCAGGAAATAATTGTACCAAGAAGATCAACCAAAAAAGATCACTTCCTGTCGACTCAACCACAAAATTTAACCCCAAGAATATCGACAGAATTGAACATGTAACTTGTCAATAGAAAATATACTTTAATAACAGAGACTCAATCAACTAAACTAACCCTCAAAATTGATAAAAAATTAAAAGTTAAAAAAAAAAAAACTGATTTAAAAAAAAAAAAAAAACAAAAAAACAAACAACAACAACAACAACAACAACAACAACAACTACTAAGTTCAATTTAAATGAAAAAAATTTAAAAGCAAATAAAAAGAGAATTTATAACCCTTTTTAATTCTTAATTCTCAACTTAAAAGGAAAGTTAAAGGGGTGTAAAGGTGATTTAGAAAAGCGTATTTGAAATTTCAAAAATTATTTAAAACAACAAATTAGGCTATATTATAAATAAATATATTTTGAGATTTAAGTGAACCCCATACATATATATATATATATATATATATATATATATATATATATATATATATATTTCAAAAAGGATAAATAAAACAAAAGTAAGGGATATATCTCCTAAATAGAAATCATAAGTTTTTTATAGAGGTTAAGATGATATTATAAGAATATAGTTAGGAGTTGTATTTAAAAGGAATTATATTTTAATAAAATATTTTTTTTATAGAGAAAAGAATTTAATGTCACAAATTTATATATAATTATATAAAATATTAAAAATATATATATAAATGTATTAATAGTGATATTTGTTTTTTTATGCATTATTAATAATAAAAGATAAAAGAAATGAGTTGGAAAATAAATGAGAATATCAATTATGAATTATATATATAAGTTAACATTCTAGATTAAATATCACTTGTGTAAAATGGAATTTCAATATTGATCAATTTTTAAAAATTACAAATATAGTTCTTCACTATGCAGAAAATTGAGAGAATATACAAATACAAATAATAATTAAAAATATATATAGGATGAACTTGTAAATCTTCGATAAAGAAAGAAGGCATCACAATAGAGATTCAAAGAGCTATAGGATATACATTTTTACAGAGAATTAACGAAAAAAGGCAATGAAATTTTTCACTTAAAATATCACACAAAAAAAAATGTGTACAGGTCAAGAAGCTCAACACGAAAAAGCAAAAATCAACACTAAAAAAAAGTGATATTCAAAATAAAATCAATGAGAGCCTATCAGAGAACGAAGAAGAAAATTTGTGCTTTAAAACCTTAATAAAAACCTATCAAAACAAATCAATATTTTAAAAGATGAAAATAAAAACACTAATGATAAAATAGACAATTCAGAAAACAAAAAAATTCCACATCCAAACAATCATAATTAGCATCTACTTATGCAAATTAAGAAACTAAAAATGATAAGAAATTATTAGAGAACAAATTAGGAAAAAAAATCAGGAGTAAAAGCCCAAGTTGAAAAAAGAGGAAGCAAACATTAATCTAGATAATATCACGATTCAAAGGAATATCAATCTAATTGAAGTAAAGACACACTTGGATGTTCCAATGCAAATGATGAAAACACCAAGTGAAGATCCAATGATCAACCAAGCAACATCAATGTGTAACGAACTCATATAGTTGAAGTAAATAAAGAAATCATCACAAGCATGATAAGAGAAAATAATTTCCAAGAACTCCTTATCAACATCCAAATCATAAGAGCACACATCTAGGTTAATCAATGTATCAATATCATTTAGGAAAAAAACAACAGATTTCTAAAGAATAATGATGCCAGTGCAATTAATTCTTATGAAAACTAGTCATCTTAGTTATAGAGTAAGTGTAAGATTCCATAGAAGATCAAATTGGGATGATTAGATCATCTTTCAGTTCGACAATTTTTCTTGGCACTCAAAAGTTCATATCATCTTGTATCATCGAAAAAAGTTGTGAAAAGATCATGAAACAGAAAAATATATCAAAGTTTTTCATGAATATGCATTAAGCACAAAACATTTTTGAAGGGGAAGGCAATGTTATGAACATAAATACATTAAAAAATAATAATAATAATGATGATAAGTATTTGATCCGAATTGGATCATTATATTTTTTTCCATCTATCTCAATGCATTTGGAGTGGAAAAAGTAGAGGAATCAGCCCACGAGATCGTTTTTACCGGCGGGACCCAATTTGGCGAAACGGTGTCTGAAACCTTCAGGGAGCATTTTGAGGCATCAAACGACATTTTTTGGGGGGAGAAATTGTCACTTTGGCGCAACATATTTTCATGTTATTCTACACACAAAGACCTTTCCAATGGCACAAGAAGTGCGTCAATCAGATTCTATATGCAAAAGTTATGCCACTCAGAAGTTGACCTTCATGTTTTCACACCTATACTTCGGAAGGATATTGCATCAACCCCCATTATTCATGGAAAAGGGGCTAGCCACGTGTTTGAGACGTAAAAGACTCTAGAAGAGTCTATTTTGTAACTCTAGTTAAGAGTTGATGTAGTCAAACTTAACCACTATTAGGCTATCGGGTTGTGTTATAACTAGGCCACTAAGAGGAAGATGCATTCCATTCTTTCGAGAGCATTTTGTTCCATACCTAAGCAAAGAGAGCAAGAAGAGATAGGGGTAGAGCACACAGAGAGGATCTGTGCATTGTAGAAGCCCACAGACCACAAGCATTACTTCTTTATACCTACAGCCATATTTCCAGATAGAGAAAGACAGCGAAGCGGCCTCACCTTCCAGCTAGGTTTTCTCCCAAAAGGGTTTCCCAGAGAGCATATATTATGTCTTATGTGTGTGTGAGCATATTTTTATGTTCTCTACTTTTCTGCATTATTTCCATTCTCATACACGCACTAATTACAGTAAAATATACATATCTAGAATTTTAATAAAACTGTAATAATGTAAAATTTTTCAGTATTTTAATATTGTATTATCAGATTTGTTGTGACGAACTATCCAGTGGAATATCCACGGCAGTTTATGGATCATTTGGTATCAGAACAGGTTTCTTTGGGTATTTGTGGATATTTGCAGGGGATCTAGGTCGGTGGGGTCGAAAATCGTAAAACCCTAATCATGGCCAACCAATCTGTAAACGAACCTCGTGATCGCAAAGGTGAGATTTTCGCAGCTCGAACAACAAGTCACGAATATAAACCGAAATGTAAACCTCCTCATAGCGGCCCTAAGAAATAAGTTGGGGATATTTGGAGAAGGTAGGAGTTCGAATTCAGAGGAAAAATCAGAAGGGGGATCGAGAAATCGAGAAGACACAGCGAACCAATCGCAGAAAGAACTCGAAAAATATCAACCCAATTTGAGTGTCATGAATCAATCCCTGTTCAAAATGGAAGCAAAAGTTGATATCAAGTTGTATCGGGGCGAGATCGACACTCTGAAGGTGAATCATGGGTTGCAACGACTGGAATTTTATTTCAGCGTCCGTCAGATTGAAGAAGGGAAAAATATCTCATTCGCGCGGCTAAAATTAAAGGGTTGTGCACTGACTTGGTGGGAGAGCCACATGGAAACCCTGAGGTTGGAAGGAGAACCTTTAGTGACTAAGTGGGAGGATTTCAAAACCCTTGTTAAGTCACAGTTTTATCCCATTAGATACGTGGAGGATCAGTGGATCCAGTGGCATTACTTCAAGCAAAAGTCAAGCCAAAGCATGCAGGAGTACACCACAGAATTCAAAAAGATGGCTATAATGTTGGGTATCTCTCCAAAGAACCCAGATGTACTTCTCAAATATTTGGGGGCTCTGCATCGCCATCTGCGTGAGCAAGTGATGTCGTTCAAGACCAAATTGACGGACGAGAGTTGTGTACAAGCACAATACTTGGAGAAAATAGGCCTGAAAAGAGCACAATCAAGTGGATCGAAGATGAAGGAGCAACATGAAGCTTCTAAGGAGGGGAAGAAGAAACAAACAGGAGGAAAAGATAAAAAGACAACAGCCACATCACACCAGTGCAAAGATCCTAGCAACCACTGCAACATTGATAGTCATACAGAGGAGAAGTGTTAGAAGTTGCATCCAAAGCTAAACTCGAAGAACAAGAAGAAAGATAATAAGAAGAAGAATCTCATGGCCACTAATTCGAGCAACCAAGTTGAAAGCAGCTCAGATGTGGATGATAAGATCATATGTACATCAATGCAGAAGGAGGTGAATCTGAGTAGCCTTCGGCAACAAGAAGAGAAAGAAATGACCAAACTCTTCCATATAAATATACAAGTCAAGAAGACAAAGATTGATGCTCTGTTTGACTCAGAATCGCAGGTGAATTTCATTGCAGCAGAGTTGGTCAAGAATGTTATGCAACCAACTCACAAAATATAAGAAAATATAGATCAACGACTACAAAATTGGGCAACCTCCTTTACATTACACAAATGAACAATTCTTGGATGATACAAATGACAAGACCTCCTTTCTATATATAGGGGTTAAAGGGGTCACAATATAGTCAAGCCAACGTAACAATAATAATGTAAGGGCACAACAATAACAATAGTGGGCTTCTATGGGGCACAATAATAACAATATGGGGACAACATGGGCACAACAATACAATAAAAGGCTACAATGACAATAATAATAAGGGAATACACTAGTATTATAGGGGTCTAACATGCCCCTCTCCTTCAGAAAAGTGTTGTCCTCAATTCTTGAGTAGTTTTGGATGCTTCTGTATAAAATTCTCATCCTACCATGTGGAATCTTCAGTAGGTAAATTTTTCCACTTGATGAGATACTCTGAAATTGATCGATTTCGTAGCTGTCAAGTTCTTGTTTCTGTGACTGCTTCAGGTCTTCCTCGTCAAGTTCTGGCAATATTGTTTGAACTGAGAGCTTGTCACCTATAACCTTCTTTAAGCATGAAACATGGAAAATTGGGTGCAATTGGGAAGCTGTAGGAAGCTCCAAATTGTATGTCATAGTACCAATCTTTTGCAACACCTTGTATGGACCATAATACTTTGGTGATAATTTATTATCCTTCTTAGCTTGCTTGAGGGGCATTTGTTTGTATGGTTGTAGCTGTAGAAATACCCAGTCACTTACATTAAAACTTGTTTCGTTGCGATGTTGATCTGCGTTTTGTTTCATTCTATTTTGTGCCAAAGTGAGGTTATCCTTTAAGAGTTGGAATACTTGTTTTTGATGCTCGATGTGATCTTCCACTGCTTGAAACTTAGAATTTTCTCTTAAATATGATGTGATGGATGGTGGATGATATCCATAAAGTGTCATAAATTGGGTGATTTTTGCTACAGTATGGAAGTGTTATATCACCATTCAGTCAGAGGCAACCATTTGACCCATTGTGTATGTTTATCAGATATAAAGCAACACAGATATCCTTCCAAACATTTGTTCACTATCTCAGTTTGCCAATCATAATGAGGACGATACGATGAGCTATGAGCTAATTGAGTACCCAAACAAGAAAACAATTATGTTCAAAAATTTCCAATGAAAATGGGATCTTTGTCACTTACAATAATCTTTGGGTTTCCATGTAGCTTTTCAATTGTTTCCATAAATGCAGTAGCAACTGTACTAGCTTTAAATGCATGAGATAATGCACAAAAATGTGCATACTTGGTAATTCTATCAATTACCACCATGATGACACTCTTTCCTTCGGACTTGGGTAAACTTGTGATAAAATCCATTGAAACCTCATCCCAACGTTGACTTGGAATGGATAAAGGTTGTACGGGACCTGGGGTCTTAATTGTTTCAACTTTATTTTGTTGGCAAACGAAACATTCTGCCACAAACTTTTGAATATCAGATTTAAGGCCATCCAAAAAAAAAATCCTTCTTAACCCTGTGGTAAGTTTTTTAAAATCTCGAGTGCTCTCCTAAGGGAGAGGCGTGCAATTCCATAAGAATCTTTTGTTTGAATTGGGAATTCTTACAGAGGTATAAGCGATCTTTGTACCATAACGAATCCTTTTTCCAACTAAATGTATTAGATGTACTAGGGTCTTGTTGTAATTTTTAAATGAGTGCCCTCACTTATTATTCATTCTCCCATTCATCCCTTGCTTCGTTTATCCAATCTGGTCGAATAATAGAAATGGCACAAAGCAATGATTCCACATCCTCATCATTTCTTGAAAGTGCATCTGCAACAACATTTTGTTTCATTTTTTGTAGATGATTTCAAAGTCATAACCTAACATCTTTGTGACCCATTTTTTATGCTCTTCTGAAGATAATCTTTGTTCTAAAAGTATTAAGACTATCATGATATGTTTTTACCTTTAAATGTCTTCCCATTAGGTAAGGTCGCCATTTTTTAAGTGCATGTAGTATTGCAAACATTTCTTTCTCATAAATAGCTTTGTGTAAATGCTTTCCTTTGATTGGACGGCTTTCGAAAGCAATGGGTCTTTCTTCTCACATTAAAACAGCATTAATTCCATTTCCTGAGGCATCACATTCCACAATAAAAGTTTTTGTTAAGTCTGGCGTAGTTAAGACCGGCACTTGGCACATTGCCTCTTTAAGATGTTCAAAGGCTTTCGTTGCTTCTGGAGTCCAAGAAAATGCATCTTTCTTCAGTAATGTTGTTAGAGGTGTTGTTATTCTCCCATAATTCTTAACAAACTTGCAATAATACCCTATCAACCCGATAAATCCTCTCGGATGCTTTATGGATGTGGGGATTTTCCATTCCTTAATGGTTTTAATTTTGTTAGGGTCTACCTTAACACCTTCATGAGATATAATATGACCCAAATATTCCACCTCTTGTACCTCAAAGAAACATTGGGAGGTTTTTGCATATAATTGTTTCTCCTCCAATAGTTTGAGCACTCTATCAACATGTTGAACATGATCCTTCCAAGACTTGTTGTAGATTAGTATATCATCAAAAAACACTAATACAAATTTTCTAAGGGTGGGTTTCAAAATGGAATTCATCAAACCTTGAATTGTAGAAGGTGCATTGGTAAGGCCAAAAGGCATGACCAAAAATTCATAATGACCCTCATGAGTTCTAAATGTTGTTTTTGGAATGTCTTTAGTCTTCATTCTGATTTGATAATATCCTGAACGAAGATCCAACTTGGTGAAGTAAAATTGCTCCATGCAATTCATCCAATAATTCGTCAATGACAAGAATGGGAAATTTATCTTTAACAGTGAGCTTGTTGAGCTCCCTATAATCTGAACACATGCGCCATGATCCATCCTACTTGTGCACCAATACTAATGGAGCAAAGAAAGAACTTTGACTAGGTTGAATTATACCATCCTATAGCATTTATGCAATCATACGTTCAATTTCACTCTTTTGGGCATAGAGATATCTGTAAGGCCTAATGTTTGGAGGAACACTTCCTAGAATCAAATTAATAGTATGATCATGATCACGAATACGTGTGAACCTTTGGGAGTCTCAAATACCTTGGAATGAATGTCCAAGACTTTTTGGAGATCTTGAAAAATAGATGATTTCGACATGGAAACCTCTAGCGAACATAATTGTGCAATTATGTTGTGTTGTTCTTTCTTTAGAAGCTTTGTCATGCCATTAGAGCTGACTATCTTTCCCAGTTTCCTTGTGATACCCCTTAATTCAACCTCCTTTCCTTCTAAACAAAATTTCAAGAAAAGTCACTGAAAAATAAAAGTTATCGTACCCAAAGATTGTAGCCATTGGACTCCTAGTACAACAACAGCACCACCCATTGGAATGGAAAGCATTGCACTGTTCAACACATATTCTCCCATGGATAGCTTGATATTATGGCACTTTCTAGAGCAATTTATGGTTCTTCCATTTGCAACCATCACTTGACACTTCGGTGTTGGATATAGGAAGCAATTCAATTCCTTCGCTATCTTACAATGAATAAAATTATGGGTACTGCCCGAATCAATCAACACTATTACCTTTTTCTTCTTGATATGTCATTCTATCTTGATAGTTTGAGGAGTGGTTATTCCGGCCAATGCATTACAAAATATGGTCAGATTCATTTCTTCTTTCTTTGACTTTGTTCCTAGTGTGTATCATCTTCTTTTGATGTTTCTTGTTCATTTTCTTCTTCCTCTTCATAATCTATGTAAAATAATTTCTTCTGAGCACACTTATGACCTTTAGTGTATTTGCTATCACAATTGTAACAAAGCCCTTTTTCTCTTTTTTCTTCCAATTATTGTGGTGTCAATCTTGTAAGTTGTGGAAGGCTAGAGGCAACAACATTTCCATCTTTATAGTTGTGATTGGTAGACTTCCTTGTTTGCATAATTTTGCTTTCAATTTTTCTTGCCAACCTGAATGCCTTCTCCAATGAATCAGGTTTCCAAATGTGAACCTCATGTTGAATGTTATCTTCTAATGTCCCTATGAATACATCAATCTTATGCTCCTCTGGAATATCTTTTACCCTTATATTCCATTTTTTGAAGTCCTCAATTTGCTCCACCATTGAACTTTTTTGTTTGAGATTTATCAATTAGCTCAAAAGGTGTTGGTTTTTGTATCCTCATAATGTATTGTCATTTCTTCCGTAAAAATTGGCCAAGTGACAAGTTGTTTACGAGAGCAAAGTCATCGATACTACACAAACTGATTGGGTTCCACATATAAAGTTGCAATGCGTACCTTTTGTGTGTTTTGTACATTATGGACATCAAAATATTGCTCCATCTGTAGTATCCATGTTATAAGATCCTTACCATCAAACTTATTCATATCGATCTTTGGAACATGGTGGGTTTTCAATCCAACGTTAGATTCTATGAAATCATGATTAACATTTATTTTGTCCTCATCAAGACTTTCCTTTACTACCCTTTCGCCATTAGTAAGCATTTCTTGTAGCAACTTTGTCAAATCTATGTTCAAATCTTCCGTGTTGTATTTAAGTTTTGCTTGTATACCATCCATTTTAGTTTCCACGCCATTCATCTTAGCTTCCACGTCATTCTTTAAACCATTCATCTTAGATTCCATGCCATTCATCTTATCTTCCATGTCATTGTTTAAACCATCCATCTTAGCTTCCACGTCTTTCTTTAAACCATCCATCTTAGCGTCTGTTACTTTTTGTGAGTGAAATTTGTTGCACTTGGTTTCATAATATTGATATATCATGTTGCATTTATTCCTCTTCTTTATGAGTCATGATAGAGCTTTCAAATTGCTTACTAGGTGTTTCCATTTTCTTTCTTCCGGGCATCAATTAATGATAATTATGCTTCACTATGTCCTTTGAATTCCTTCAAACTAATTTTTCAAACCAAATTTATGCAAACTTTTAAAAAGACTACACACTTTTTTTGGCTTTGTAGGAGCTGGATATTGAATCGGTTGTATCTTTGTAATTGTAGATCTCCAAGGTCTGAAATTCCGTCTTGTGGTGGCCCTCTACGTCCTCGTTCCAACCCCACAAGTTTGATCAAGATTAGATTCTCCAAGAAAGAGTTATTTTAAATCTCTCACAATGACCTGATTATGGACTTGTTCAGTAGAGCGAACTTGTACGAAGTGCCACGTGTCACAGTTTCGACCTTCGGACCTAAAAATGATACACAGAAAACTACAGTCTATCCTCTTTCTGTTTTACGAAATTTTAATCTCATGCTCAGAGACAAAGTTATGACGATTTTCCCCAAATCATGTGTTTGAAATATAATTCGAGAGCCTGCAAAAACCCTAACTTGCTTGGATCATATCTCTGAAAATATAGCGAGACAAAATCTGCAATTCGTACCTGAGGTTCATCAAGATTTTGGCTCAAATGGGTTTTAATTTTAGCTTCTGAACCGTCGTAAAAAAAAAAATAAATAAATAAAATAAAAAAATAAAAATAAAAAATAAAAAATTAGAGAAAATGCCATGATGCCCTGTTTGAAGCAGCGAAACCTTAAAATCCAAACCTTTTATACCAATTGTTAGTCAACCAACTCACAAATAGAAAAAAAGATAGATCAAAGATTTCAAAATCAGTGTCTTAGAGGGGGAAACCTCATTTACATTACACAAATGAACGATTCTTGGATGATATAAATGACAATACCTCATTTCTATATATAGAGGTTTAAGGGGTTACAATATAGTCAAGTCAACATAACAATAACAATGTAAAGGCACAATAATACAATAAGAAGTTACAATTACAATAATAATAAGGGAAATCACTAGTATTATAGGGGTCTAACAAAAAAGTTGGGGTTGGAAGTTCGTGATCATCCAAACCCATATCCACTGGGATGGGTAAATAAGGATGCAGCGCTGAAGGTAACAGAATAGTGCAAAAATAGATTTCCTAACAGTGTTGATTTTATTGATGAAGTAGATCTGGATGTGGCTCCCCTTGATGTATGTAGAGTCATGATTGGGAGTCCATACATGTACATGTGTGATGCAATATTCATGAGGAGAGTTAACCAGCATTGGTTCATCAAGGATGGAAAATCGTTCATCATCAATGCGCACAAAGGCAAGTTGAAAATTTCACTGGTAAATGCCAACCACAACCAGAAATTGATCAATTCCAACAAGAAGTATGTTTTATTGTTTTTAAGAGAAAGTTGATCTGAAGAGGAGTCAATAAGAGGCAAGGCATCCATGGAGGGGTGTACTAAGAAACATAAACAACAATTGGAGGAGTTGTTACATGCATACAAACATGTGTTCCGAGAACCTAAAGGGTTACTACCTAAGAGAAGTGGAGTACGAGATCTAGCTATTACCAGACTGCCCATTGCCAAATATTAGGTTGTACAAGCAGTCTATAATGGAAGCAAGTGAGGTGAAGAAAAAGTGGCAACAGCGGCTGGAATAGGGTGTCATTCGACCGAGTACATCACCATGTGGGTCACCCATAATCATTGTGCCAAAAAAGGATGGGACTTGGTGGATGTGTATAGATTACAGGGCGTTGAATAAAATCACGCTCAAGAATAGATACACCTTGCCCAGGATAGACGATCTATTAGATTAGTTGCAGCAAGAAAAGTATGTCACCAAGCTAGACTTGAAGTTTGGATATCACCAAGTTCGAGTCAAAAAAGAAGATACATGGAAAATCGCCTTCAAAACCAAGCATGGTTTGTATGAGTAGTTAGTTAGGCCATTTGGCTTATGTAATGCACCAGCTACGTTTATGAGATCGATGAATGATATAATGCGCCTTTTTATAGATTCATTTGTTATTGTCTATCTGGATGGTATACTAGTATATAGTGCTACTTGGGAGGAGCATATTTCACATTTGACACAGGGGTTGGAAACATTGAAGAAGCACCAACTGCTAACAAATCTCAAGAAGTGTGAGTTTGCACAACATTGTTTGGTGTATATGGAGTATGTGATCGGTGGAAGAGAGTTGAAGATAGATCCTTCCAAGATGGAGGCCATCATGAAATGGTCGGTGCCTACTAATGTTTCTGAGGTCGAGTTTCATTGGGGCTGCACAGTACTTGAGGAAATTCATAGCCTCATCTTCAACAGTAGCAACATCGCTCCACACCATAACAACAAGTGGCAAGAGTTTCCAGTGGGGAAAAGGTAAGCAGAAGGCTTTCGAGGAGCTAAAGAAGAAGATCAGTCAAGCACCGGTTATGGCATTACCGAACTTGCAGCATCCCTTTGAAGTGGAGACAGATGCGACTAGGTATGTTATGGGAGTTGTCTTGATGCAGATAGGAAGGCTTGTATGCTACCATTCTGAAGTATTTCATGGGGCAGTTCTCAACTACTCTACCTATGATAAGGAGCTCTATGCCATGGTGCACTTTGTGAAGAAGTGGAAGCATTATCTGATGGGAAAGGAGACAATAACCCACACAGATCACCAACCGTTATAGTACTTGCAAGCCCAGAGTAAACTACAGCAGACCAAACATTACAAGTGGATGGGATTTTTACAGCAAATTCATTTGGTGATCAAGTATAAGAAGGGCAGCACAAACAAGTTCGTTGATATGCTTTCAAGGCCACCCACACTAAAGTTTACAGCTTTGGGGACTCTTATGCACATGGAGCCATTCACCCATGATGCATACAGAGGCATATTCAAAAGATGAGGACTTCAAGGAGGTGTATCAGCGGTTGCAAAGTCAGAGTCATGTACACGATGGCGACAACACCATTGACTACCATCTCTGGGATGGGTTACTCTACAGGCTGGATAAGCTATGCGTTCCTAAAGGTGAGTGTTTGCAGTTGATTAGAGAGGCTCACACCTCCAAGGTTGCAGGGCACTTTGGTGTAGGGAAGATTGTGGCTAACTTGCAAAGGTATGTGTATTGGCCCAAGATGCAAGAGCAAGTAGCTAGGTTCATAAGAGGATGCATGCTTTGTTGTACCAGCAAATCTAGCAACAAAAAACAAGGTCTATATCATCCCTTACCTGCACCTACTCGTCCTTGGGAATGCATTTCCATGGACTTTGTGGGAGGTTTACCAACAACTAGGAAAAGACATGACTACATGTTCCTGGTAGTTGACAGGTTCAACGAGATGTGTTTTGATGCCTTGTAAAAAGACCATCAGCAGACAAAAAGCAGCAAACTTGTTCTTTGGACAGGTATGGGTGCACTTTGGGATACCAAGGAGCATCATTTTAGACAAGGACACTAGATTTCTCAATGCATTTTGGACTACATTGTGCACCAGACACTCGGGCAGAGTTGATAGAAGATGCAGTTTTGCAAAAACGGTCCAGAACTACAAGACAAGGGCAGCATGACCTTTGGCAGATTGGGTTGAAGGGACAACTTCCAGGCAAATCTAAAAGGTACACCAGAGAGAAAGTGGAGGAAAAAATCTTGACCTCATTTAGTAAAATCTTTTGGGGACCAAAAGCCTCCCAAAGGTGTGATCCGAATTGGATCATTATATTGTTTTCCATCAATCTCGATACATTTGGAGTGGAAAAATTGGAAGAATCGGCTCACGAGGCCATTTTTACCAATAGGGCCCAATTTGGTGAAACAGGGTCTAAAAACCTTCGGGAACATTTTTAACTGGGGTAAAACTTTGTTGCTATAGAGCAACACCTTTTCATGCTATTCTACACACAGAGACCTTTCCAATGACGCAAGAAGAGCATCAATCAAAGTCTGTATGCAAAAGTTATGTCACTCAGAAGTTGGCCTTCCTGTTTTCACACCTCTAGTTTGGGAAGATGCCGCACTAGCCCCCATTATTCATGGAAAAGGGGCTAGCCACGTGTTTGTGATGTAAAAGACTCTAGAAGAATCTATTTTGTAACTCTAGTTAAGAGTTGATGTAGTCAAACTTAACCACTAGTGGACTATCGAACTATGTTATAACTGGACCACCAGGAGGAAGAGGCATTCCATTCTTTCGAGAGCATTTTGTCCCATAGTTGAACAAAGATAGCCAAGAGAGATAGGAGGTAGAGCACACACAAAGGATATGTGCATTGTAGCAGTCCACAGGCCACAAGTATTACTTATTTGTACCTACCGCCATATTTCCAGACAGAGAAAGAGCGAAGCGGCCTCAGCTTCCGGTTGGGTTTCTCCCGAAAGAGTTTCTCAAAGAGCATATCTTGTGTCTTATGTGTGTGTGAGCTTATTTTGTCGTTCTCTATTTTTCTACATTATTTCCATTCGCATACATGAACTAATTACAATAAAATATACAGATCTATAATTTTAATAACACTGTAATAGTGTAAATTTTTCAGTGTTTTAATATATTATTATCAGATCTGTTGTGATGAACTATCCAGTGGAATATCCACAGAGTTTACAGATCATATTATTAACATTTATGAAAGAACATGTGTTTGTTGGAACATCACTATTAATGAAAGGGCATCCCACTTAGTATTTATACATGTCCCTCATCTGTAAACAAAAAAATCAATTCATTCATACATTTATTCAATATATTATTTTTTATTACCAATGGATTCATTTTCAGTTTTTTTGTATTTTTTTTCCTCGAATGAAAGCATGGGAAACCCCAGAGTACTTCCCCACATTTTGTGGATGGTAAATTGAGTAAACCATCAACCCTAATTACAGGGTCTTGCCCCAAGGAATCAAAGAGAATCAAACTTGTGATCAACAACAATATTGCTCTAGACCACTTGAGCTAACCCTCAGGGCTTCACTAAATTATTTTATATTCCAAGTCTTCTGGATTATTTAACTATGGACCAAGTTTGGTTATCATAAAAATAAACTTACAAACTAAGTTAGTTACATTCACACATGACCTAATCATATATTCTTTGTTGCACTAACTATGATTTTGACTACCAATGAACATTGATACAATCTTTTTATCTTAATTTAGTTTTACAAAGACACCTCAATCTTTTTTTCTTAGTTTACTTTTTTACTTTCATAAAGACACCTCTCATTATTATTTCTTTCCCTTAATATTATAATTATGTATACTTAAACTTAAGACTACTTTGGAGCTTTCATATGACCCAAGACAGAATCTATAACATAATCCATTGTGAAATTTTGGTACTTCCACACACTAGAACCACCTCTCAAATTGTCATGGTTACAATAACCCAACTGGCCTATGTATCCTCATTGTCCATTAACAAAACACTAGGATATGTGACAAGACAGCATCTCTAACATGATTCATTAACGGAATACTGGGATATGTGACAAGACAGAATCTATAACATGATTCATTGTGAAATTTTGGTGCTTCCACACACTAGAACCACCTCTGAATTTATCATGGTTTCATTAACCCGACTGGCCCATGTACTCTCATAGTCAATTAACGAAATCGACTCTATAACATGATTTATTGTAATTTTTTAAACGTCCACACCTGGAACAACTTTTCAAATTGTCATGCTTACATTTACTACCCAAAAGGCCTAACTATATATTCTCGTTCTCCGTTAATTGTAACAGATGGACTCTTAGCACATGACTCGTTGTTAATTTTTGGAACTTCCACACATTAAACCTTCTCTCAAATTAAGATACTTGAATTTAATATTACTATATATTCTCGTTCTCCGTTAATTGTAACAGATAGACTCTTAGCACATGACTCGTTGTTAATTTTTGGAACTTCCACACATTAAACCTTCTCTCAAATTAAGATACTTGAATTTAATATTACTTTGGACCTTTCATATATGCCTAGTTAGTATATAACAAAACACACACTATAAAATATTTCATTGTAAAATTTTGGGACCATCATATGCTTCATAGTACAACTTGTGAAATTAAGCTGTTAGCATTCACTACACAACTTAAAGTTTACGTCAGGATACAAATGGCCAAGCTAATTGGGATATTGAGAACAATAGCTATAATGGAAAGCATAATTGTCATAAAGCAAAAGTTGATGAGAGCAATTTGACAGGGTTAGATACTACCTTGGTAGAAAATTAGATGCTTTACGCAATATGACTAAGAACTAACGCAAATTCGTAAAAATGTTCAAAAGAATGCATATAAATACCCAAATTGGAAAAGTTTGCATTGGTACTGGAGACAACATACTAGAAGAAATATAGATAGAACAGTGCATATCGGACAGCCAGATCTTTGGCATTCACAACCTTAAATTAATTAGTGATACTCAAATCAGAGCCAGATCTGTTAACAGGGCTCTCACACAACAAACCTAACATTGAGGTGTTTAGCCAATTTTTTGGCTCAGCCCACAGACTCAATGTGACACATATAATCCTTGGTGAAAGTATGGAGAGGAAATATAACTTACAACCGCTTTAAAAGATGAGAAAACACAAACAATAATGCTCTAAAATGGACCAACACTAAAGATAAAACTTATTTGACAACTCGAAAGTCCTGAAACAGATGAGAAAGAGACCAACATTTAAGGATATCTTAGAGATAAAACTTATTTGACAACTCAAACATCCTGAAACAGATGAGAAAGAGACCAACTTTTAAGGATATCCTGGACCTTTGCATCTAATGCTTTCTGGATTGAAGGTGGACACATCCTTGCAGCATAGCTATTCAATTTTGTAGCTATACTAGACCTAGCAAACTCCTCTTCAGGAAAAACTCCAAGAAGTTGAAGAAGTGTAGGATTCCGCCGCAGCTCAAATTTCTGCAAGGTAGAACAAACAGAAAAAAGAGATTACACTAATATGTATAACTGCTAGATTGTACAGATATTAATTGTAGCATAATATTCTGAATAATTGGACATCAGCACCAGCAACACAGCATTCGAGTAATGTACTTGCAAATGGATAAATAATATGACAGAGTACTTGGACATAAACTAAAAAACTACTGAAGTTTAGTTTGAGAGGTGTGCAATTTATAATGTAGGAACAAGAATAATTCCTATCCGGCATAATCACATCAAATAGTTTAAGAACAAGAATAATTCCTCTCCTTAACATCATTCTTTCATCAACGCATAAATTCATTCTCAGGAATATGAAAAACTAAGCAAAACAGCTTATATCAGTGTAAAGGGCAAGATTAGAGGGAGGATTTAAATTTGTTAATGGTGCAGGGTGACCAAAGATGGTCAATGGAAGTGAATAGCAAATCAGCATGTAAGTACAAGTAATGAGGGAGAGCTCAATCATCTCCTACGGTGTGCCAACCATTGCCCATTTGTAATTCTTTAATGGATGTGGAAGTAAATACTTATCTTGTAAATAAATGTATTTGTAAAACAAAAATAAAATTAAAAATTTTAAGCAGACAAAAGTTTAAAGAAGAATAAAGTAAACTCTAAAATATGGAATTTTAGTTATTAAAATCTACCAAGACAAGGCTAAGAAGTTCAGTTTATGTAAGGCTTTCTATGTATGCAGTGCAACTTTGGCCCAAGCAGAAATCTGCTATTTTCCAATCTCAACAAACAGCAAAATGGATACTACAATGTCTTTCTACGCTTGACTAATCATAAACATCACAATTCAGGTGCACACTGTCAATTAAGTATCCATACAAAAACCATCAATGGCAGCTCGTTGGGCCAGTGAAAGAGAGTAGCTAATATAGCCCCCACCAGGGTTTAAGTCCCACCGCATGACATGTTTGTGTTTGTGTGATAGTGCATACAACAGTGGTTGGGGCAAGGGAAAATCCTTGGAAACATTGGTAGAATAGATACTCCCATTCACAACTTTTACGGCAAAGGAAACTGAATTGAATGGCACTAATGTACCCCTTATTTTTTCCTTGCAAGAGTCGCCTTAATTTTAAATAGCACTGGAATGCAGTTAAATATAGTTTCCGAAAATGTTCTTTTATCCTCTCCATTTTTTTTCTTCAATGATAGACTTCCCTTTACTGGCTTCAATTCTTTTAAGACCTTTTTCATTGAAAAACACACATATACATACCTTGAAAATTCCCTTTCTTCTTTTTCTTTTTCTTTTTTCTTTTTTTTTAAATAATAATAATACCTTATGTTAAACAACTTTCGATTATCTTTTTTCTTAACCGATTACAAAGCAAAGAGTTAATTTTTCCAAACAATCCGATATTATTTTTTTCCCAATCGACACTTAGATGGGGCAATGGTAGGTCGTGGGAGACAGTTGCGGTGTACCGGGGTTAGCGAGGCAACGCGACACTATGGTGATCCAAGCATAGTGAGGAATGCGGTGGCTGCAGTGATCCGGGCATAGCGAGGAGTGACGGCACTGGTCTGTCCACAGAATAGCGGGCTACAACTGCGTCATGGACAGTGGTCGGCAAGGCCCGCCTTTTGGCGATGAGAACTTCCCTGTGTTGAGAAGCCCAACGGCAGTGAAAGAAAAAGAAAGAAAAATATTTTAACGTCCACGAGGCTAAAGATAGCATATGGGACAGATTGCTTCTTCATCTGCTTGATGTATTCGGCCCTTTTTCTGTGAAGCCTCACAATAAATGCTCCTAGCTTCTCCACAAACCCCTCGCTAAATAGATTATCCCAAGAGCTAGCTGCCAGCATATCTGCATAACTTTCCATGTTGTCTTTGAAGGTCTCACATTCTAAAATGAAATGCTTTTCTGTTTCCACTTCTCCGGAAAAAGAAAAAATGCAATCTTTCCTCCCACACTTCTTTTGGCCTTTTCCAGCGCCCTGTTTCACAACGGAGTTTATGAGAATTAGTCGTTAACTGAGCAATAAGAATTTTGGCTCTCCAAGAGATAGTGGCCTCTAGGTATGCTTTTGGTTGATGACTATGAGTGGGATTAAACACTTCAATATAATACTTTTTCTTTCTTCCTAGCTCCTTATCCCAAGTATGCTTGTGGAACTTATCCATAACAAAAGATTTTATTTCTTTGTTGTTTATGGGACACATGTTCAAGCAAATACCCCATTTACTAAACCATTTGTTATTTTGCTACATCCGCATCTTTTTTTCTATTACACAATATGTCATTAAAGACAACCTTAGGCCATCTACCCTCTTCGATTTGCTCAATTTGTTTTAAATACCTTATGACTTGCACCATAGCAATTGCTTCAATAGGAGCAGCTCCTGTTTCACTTAACAAGATAGCATAAGGAACTGCACTTTTAATCTTGAACTTGTTTGTAATCAAATGCTTCTGAATTTTCTCAATTTGTCTCCACCACATGTCGGATATACTGCTGGCCCATAGTTCACAACCATAGAGAATCACCAAAATCACTAGAAGCCCAAAAAGAGTTTGAGTGGTTTTCCAATCCCATAACTCTGCCTCTCTACACCTATTTTGAAAATCATAAAATGCTTTCCAACCCCCCAAAGTTCTTTTCTTTCAACAACCATCCCAACTTAGATTTTTGTTGAAGTCAATTCCGAGGTATTTGTAATCCACAACTTCTTCCAGAATGTTGCCTTCAAAGTAGAACTTATGTTGGACATGTTTTCTTTTTTTTAGAGAAAACCACTACTTTCGTTTTGTTGATATTCACTTGCATCCCCACACTTCTACAAAAAGTATCAAGGGATAGTAAGTGCTCTTGCATACCAAGAGTCGACTAAGCAATCAAAATAAGGTCATCTGCATACAAAATAACAAATTTGCCCAAATAAATACCATCACCCCCTTACGAATTTCACCACTCCTCAAGCTTGTCGATATATAAACCAAAAAGGGTAGGAAACAGTGGGCAGCCTTGCTTGACCCCAATATCACTTCTAAAACTTTCAAAAATGCCTACTGAAGTTCTAATTTTGACTTTCACTTCTTCATACAACCTATGCACCGCTGCTCTCAAATGTTTAAGAACCCCAAGTTCCTCTATTATGTGCCAAAGCTTATCCCTAAAAACCGTGTCAAATGCTTTTCTGAAATCAACAAAGCAACAAAAGACTTCTTCCTTTTTCTCCCAAACATTTTCAATGATGTGCCTTAAATTTATACAATGATCAATTGCGGAATGTTTAGGTCTAAAACCTACTTTCCCTTTAGCATGCTTATCTCTTTCTTCTGCCTACTTGCTAATTTTATTTTCTAGGATGCTTCCAAATAGCTTTGCAAACAAAGGGCTTATCATTATGGTCCTATAATTGGAGGGATTATTGATGTCACCGCTCTTGAAAAGAGGCATTGCCAAACTAGTTGTCTAATCTGTGGGGAGCCCCTGTTGTATGATGTTGTTGAAAATTTTTGTAATGTGAGGTGCAAAAATCTTTGAGCCCCACTTTAGATATTTTGCTTGGAGTTCAGCTAAGTCTTTTGCTTTTCCAACACCCAACTTCTTGATACCCATCTCTACCTCTTGCACTGTGAAGAGTTCGGTATCAGTGTTAACCAACGGGGGAGGGTCAACCTTGGGATCCTGCTCATAGAGTTGTCTTGCATAGTCAAACCATTTAGAAGTTGTAATACTATTTCCAATTTGTATCTTTCTCCGTTGGAGCTCCTTCCAAAATAATTTGGGATTATTTTTCCCAAGGAAGATTAGTTCTTCCCTCCTTGAAACCATGAAATCAGCCTTTTTCTTGCTTAATAACTGCTTGTAAGCTTTGAGCTTTATGTTATCCTTGTTTGACTCTTTCCACATTCTCCTTGCCTTTTTGCATTCCTCGTCAAACCAAGCATTAACTGAAAAGCAATTTGTTTTAGACTTCTTAATTTTTGCTCTTTTGCACTCCGCAAGTGCGCATTGAATTAAATGTGTTAATTCATGACTATGAAGGTCATGAATTGTGACTTTCTCCTTCTCGAAGAGCCTCTCTAGCATCATTTTGAAGGTATTACAATTTTCTGGAGTCAAAAGAATTCTGCCCTTTGGGAGATTTTGTTGGACATGCTGAATTTTTTACTCTAATTGTTCCTTTCCAGTCCAATAGAAACTTCAATAAATTGGCTTGTGATCTGATTTTAAGTCCCAAAGCTGATCTCCAATCAAAACTTCCTCCATTTTCTCACACAAACCATGCGAGCAAATTGCACAATCTACTACACTTGCTCCATTGTAAGTATTGCAAGTGAAATTACCGGACTTTGCCCATATAGTGAAGCCATTACAAATGACTAAATCAAAGGCCCCACATAAAGTAAACAAATGTTCACCAAAGAGATTGCAACCCTTGTCCTCTAAAATTCTTTCCCACTGATGATTACTCTCTTCTGCAAGCCAAATAGGGTCGCAGTCTTCTTTACAACAAAGAATTCTAGCTTGCTCACTTGTAGTCCTAGCATTGAAATCACCCACTATAAGGACTTCACCTAGCTGAGAATATGTTGCAATATCTGTTTTTAAGGCTGCAAAGGGATCTTTGTGGTCAAGCCCTCTACCTTCGTAGATTTTTGAAACTTGCGGCGCAAAATAGCATGTTGCAATTCTGATGTGGTTTCCATTTTCTGATATTTTAAACCCAATGAATTGTTTATTTGAGTCTTCCTTTTCTAACTGAATGAGACGACCTTCTTTCTCCCTCACTAAAACCATGATACCCCCGTGCCCTTTGCCATTCCCTGTCGCCTTGTTCCACACTGCCATCTTACAGTATCCTTCAAACAGAGGTGTCTTGCACCCTTCATGCTCATGTGTTTCTATGAGGCAAATTATGTCTCTATCTTCTGCAATAGACCCTAACCCAGGTCCTCGTCTCCATAGGTAACCTCTGTAGTTCCAACAAACTAATCTTGAGGAAACCTGGGTATGACTCGATTGCTATTTATTTTGACATGCAAGACTCACATTTGAGTCTTTGTCCCTGCTTTCCCATACTAACCTTGCTTCCTGATTTCCTGTTGAATATTTTTTTGCCTCTTCTTTATTACCATCTTGCTGCTCTGTTTTGGAAGGAGGTCCAAATCGCGCTATCACAGCTTTACCTTTATAAATCCATGCTCTCTTGCCTTCATCTCTTGCTGCCCTAACCTTTAACATTTCCTCCCTCCTTTCTTCCTGTTGTCTTACAAATAAATCTTCTTCTAGAAAAAAGCAAGAACCCCTCAAGAGATGCTTCTTGCTTAGAATGATATATTTATCATGCAAGATAGGCATGATGACTTTTATGGGCCTAGCTCTCTCACCGTTAAACTTACCCACCCTCCATGCTTGCATATTTGTCCTTGCCATAGCAACTTGTCTTTCAAGAACTCTCTTGCAAGGTCAAGAGTACATTCATTTTTCCCATAGTCTTTCACCCCTTTAATAATTATGTTTGCTGCTCTATTTTGTCTTTCCTTGCCTTCTCTATCTTGCATGTTGTCAACCCGAATGTTTGTTTCTCCTTCCTATTAGAAGAATTGCTAATAACTTGAGACCAAGTTTTGGAAATTTTGGTGGAATCTCCTTTCCTTTCTTCTCTTACTTTCTCTTCATGGTTGTCTATTTGGGCAATCATTTTCCCTTTATCCTAGGATGATTTCGCATTCACCACCTTTGTACTTTCCCCTATAAATTTATT